>JASSUY010010293.1:0-31848 GCA_032466535.1 Forpus xanthops
AGGCTGGGTTGGACATAGCCTTGGGTGGCATGGTTTAGTGGGAGGTGTCCCTGCCCCTGGCAGGGGGGTTGGAACTGGATGAGCTTAAGGTCCTTTCCATCCCTAACTATTCTATGATTCTATGATTCTAGAATAAAATGAAGGATTTTATTTCTCTCACAGGGAAATACACTGAGAACATTTTCCGACAGCTTTAAGAAGTCAGAGTCTGGCTCTCATTGTGGTTTCTCCAATATGTCCTCCAGTTACATCACCAGAGTGCTAGACCACTGACTCATGGAAATTACTCACTGGTCTGGAATTCTGGCCAAAAATATTTGGGTTAATGATGCATATCTTTCTAACATATGGATTTTACTCCTTTTACGTTTTTACTACATTATGTTTTTTAAGAATCAAATCTTTTGGGAAGCTGTGGTTTCATTTAATATGAGAAAGTGTTAACAAATAAAGGGGAAAAAAAAGAGCAACAGAAAAATGATCCAGTCAACTAGCAAGTTACAAAGGGAGGATGAGGCTGGCATGGAGAGCTAACAGCTGAAATAGTACAAAGCAGTTTGGATGACAGCCATTTAGGTTTTTACCACCAAAAAGACTTGAAATGACAAAAAGTGAGCTAATGATAAATGCTGAAAAATGAGCATTTAAGATGAGAAATTGAAAACTATACTGTACAGTAAAGAATAATTACTTCAGAGCATAGAGAGAGTAGATAAATACAAAACCTTCTGAATGTAACTATTCATTTCTAAAACCCTGTTCCAACACAGATAATTTTCCAAATGTCATCAGAGGCAACAATCCTGAGTTACAGGATTCTAATACTGCTGTACTTTGTGGGGGGAGGGGAGTCTACCTACAGAATGCAGCAAACCATCTAAGGAACAGTATGATCTCAAGGACAAGAACTTCCTAAGAAGCTCTGTCATCGACAAGAACAATGCTGATTTTATTGTGTTGTCTAGAAAAGATACAGCCAGCTAAAGAATCAAGCTCTTGAGTTACTTGCGTAACTCACATGAAGAAAAGGAGTTAAAAATCTCAAAAATCCCATGCCCAGGTTCTGTCAGAAGAGAAGATAAATGAATCTGTTTTCTTGCCGCACAATCAGGGGGTTACAGAGAAAGGTGAAGTACTAAAAAAAACAGAAAAGAGACAAAGATCCTTTGCGAAGCCAAGAAGCACCCTCAAATTTATCATACGTGGCAGGTTATATATGAAGTGAAAGGACACCTTGTACCTACAAACAAAATAACAAGCTATGCCCAGATTTCTTTATTGTTGTCTAAGTAAGTACTTTTAATAGTTTCTTCTTTTCCTTCATGCATTTTATATCCCATAACAATTACTGTGTATTATTCACCTCTCTTTCAATTCCGTAAGCATACACAAGCATAAACAAACAGTGCTGCAAAGATGTGTTCCTGAGAAGTAAGACACTTAGCAATGCAACAAATAACAAACCAACTTTACCCATAAGGATCTGTACAATTGATGTACACAGCAATTTAAAAAATACACACAGAGACAATATATATAGTGTGTGAAAGAGACAGGCAGATGTAGATGTGGAAAACAGAACCATGAGCTGAAAGAGATGCTGACGTTTCGAAAGGGATAGCTGCTTTAGAAAAACCTCAGATGCTTCAGCTATGAAACTGAACACCTGATGATTATCACATTTTTCCATCCTTCACCTTTGGGTGGCTTCATTGGTCTTGATTCATCTGAGAAGGATGAAGACGACAAAGAAAATGCAACTGATCAGGAAGCGGCCGCAAGATGAGTCTTCATTATTACCCAAACAAATTGAGAACTGAATCGTGGGTGTGTCTGAAGCAATGCTGGCAAAAGCATGGGAAGAAGATGATGCTTCTATACTTTCTTACTTTCCCAGGGTTTAAAGAATGTCTACAATTAGAAGGATTAAGGGACTGGGTTCTACAGCTAAATTAGATCATACAGTGCTTAGACTGTTGAAAATTTATTTAAAGCATGAAAAGAATTAGTAATTAAATCACCTTTTTGTTAAGAACCCTCAGAAAAGGGGGAGGGGAAAGAGCTGGGTATGAAACTTGCAAAGTCAATACTATGGCAGGCTACACCAAATATTTATCAACGTCTGGGTCCAGGAATATTAATCTTCTGATTTCTTCCCATTTGGCTAACAAAATCAAAAGAAAACACCTACGTCAATAATACTGAGTGCTTTCACAAGACGCAAAGCTAATCATACCCTAGTCAAATCCCATTTTTTTCCTAAAAGCTACAAATATTTTTTACAGGTAATCTTTTAAAGCAATAATAATCTTTATGCTGCACAGCTAGGTATTCCATAATAAAATACAATAGCTTAAATATGCTTGCCCGAAAAACACCTCTCAGTATGAGAACAATCCTTGGAAAGGGATACAGGAAAGTAATATGAGACATTAATGAAATTCTCAGCTTTAATGTTTTGCCATAATAAGCAATGATTAAGCTGGATTATTTTCTGGCTTCAAAGACTCTTTTTCTGTCTTCAAAGATGAAACCAGACTCTTCGCAATGAAAGGATGAGAGGTAGTGAGCATAAACTGAAACACAGGAAATTACATTTAAACATAGAGAAATGTGCTTCACATTTATTTATTTATTTATTTATTTATTTTACTATAAGGGTGCTTCAACACTGGTCCAAACAGGTTACTGTGACTCCATCCTTAGCAATATTTGAAACCCAACTGGACACGGCCCTCAGCAACCTGCTCTGCTTCACCCTACACTGAGTAGAAGTGGCTGATTAAACAGTTTCCTGAGACCCCTTCTCATTCCAACAATTCTGAGGTACTGTAAAGTTTGAAAAGTGAGGTTTGGGGGGGCCTTCTTTTAAGATTTACATGGGTGATACAGGGATCTGCATGCTGCTTCCCACTACTGTGTGCTGTATACATACAAATTCCCGGCACCACACTGACATCCTTATCTCAGTTGTGGCTAATCATTTACATTGCTGTAGTGGGCATATCAGTTGAAAGTGAAAGATACATCATATCACCTCAGCACCATAATCAGACTATTTTATAATTAACTATTTTATAGAATCTGCAACCCCAGGTGGCACCCTGAGCTAAGATTATTTATATCAGGTACTTAATGTTGAGTATTAAAGACTGGAAAACATGCTGAAACTCGACAAATGTGGCATGCAAGGCAGATATATGGGCATTACATACCACTGCTTAAATACTACACAGTAAACTGGTTAACATTGTGTTTATAGTACGGCACTTGTGGGTTATATCAATAGCAAAAGAAACAAAGGAAAAATAGTGAGGGGGAAAAAAGCCCACGACAGATTAAAGAACCTCCAGATGCCTTCTTGAATATAAGACACTGAAAGAGTTGTCAGCCTCAAGCTCTGTTTTCAGACTAGGTTGGGCTACTGCATTCTACTTCCTGAGTATGACTGCTTTCGATTTTGGCCCCAAGGAAGAGAAAAACAGCTGGAGGAAAAAGAATTGGTTTGCCTATGCACTTTTAAGACAATCCAATTAGAAGATGCCAAAACAGAGTCAGAAATGAGGGAGCAAAGCTGTGAAATGTGGTCAGGCTGTAAAATCACTCAAGTGGAATACCAACATAAAGAATACCAAGCAAATCACATCATTAAAGGTAGGTGAGAAAGCTTGAAATATAAGGTAATATAGCCCTCTAGATTAAGTAACCAAGAGGTACTTACCAGGATGAGTCCTAACTGCACTGTTTGGGATCTTGATTAAGGGTTGCCACTGTCATCACCAAGAAGGGATGAACTGCTTATTAACTCAGGCACTAGGATACAGACTTCCCATTGTTTTCTGTGGATAACATCCTGAGGTATTTGAAAAGAAAATTATACACTGTTATTTCTACTTCTGAAGTGTCTACCAGTCATACTGTAGTATTTATGGTTCTGGTTTCGCAACCTCTTTAAGGCAGTGTATGTAGGGAATGCTGCCAAATCAGGTCCTCCCACCTGCTCTCATTTTTTGACCAGCATTACTGAACTGGTAAAGCGAGGATAACTTAGGATGTTAGTTATCTATTAAATCCTGCTAGGACTCTACCCAGAAAACATTAATGAACTGATTTTTTCCGGTATTTATGTCTTGTTCCTGACACTACAACTAAACGACTATTTAATTTTATATGTTCTGCTTATCAGAGACTGGCTAACACAGTGTGCTCTGTAATCTAGGATCATATGTGAATGAAGAAGACACACAGCCACACCCTGAACAGCAGGGTGGGTGGGGAGGAAATTATAATTTTCACTGAAATTAAATTAATTGAAATTGAATTAATTTAACCGAAATTAAAGAGACACAGTCTCAACCTAAACTTAATTAGGAATTAATTACAAAATAGAAAGTAAGAGTAAATCACAAAGGGCTCCTATGTTTTGGCAGAAAAGTACCAAAAGAGCATCAGCGTACCACTGCACGTCAGTTACAATGCTTGTAAACAATAAAATGCTTGTAAACAAGAAAAGATGATGGTGTTAGTCTGTATGTGTGCCATTCGGGTACAAGTTTCACGCTTGTCTCGCAAGCGCATCTGCGGTGGCAGATTCTGGCCTGTTTTTAGATGCCAGGTGGGAAGAGAGATGCAAGCACATACGGACGTAAAGAGCGCCAGTGAATCAGTGCCACTGGAAACGCGGGACAGATCCTGCGCAGACACAGCGAAGCCGAAGAAAAGGCTCATTGTCCAGGCTACCTGGAGCAGTGCATGATGCTGAACAGCGCTATAGGGGTCTGCGGAGCGCAGGGGACCGGCAGCGTACGGGTGGCAGAAGGGAGGCAGAGAGGGCTCCTTAGGGCCCAGGGCGGGACGAGACGAGGTGAGCCGCATCGCGCACCGGGACAGTCGGTCCCCTCCGGCACCGGGGCTGGGGCAGCGCCTGCAGGGAGGCGCTTGGCACCTCCGTCGCTCCGGAGGAAACTTTCCCGCCCGCGGCCCCCATCACCGCCGCCTCCCTCGCCCCGGGGCGGCAGGTCGCCGGCCCGCCCCAGCCCCTCTCCCCTTCCACCTCCGCCGCCGGCCTCCTCAAGCAGCGCCTTCCCCTCACCTGGGCGATGGCGATGACGGTGGCGGTGGCCCCGGATCCCGCTCCATCTCTGCGGCGGGGAGGGAGCAGCCCGGCGGCGGTGACAGCTCCGGAGCTAGGTGAGCGCTGCCGCCACTGAGCAGGCGCGGAAGCGGCTGGAGGGCGGGCGGCCCCCGCGATGATGTGGCCCGTGATACGCTGCAGCCGCCGCCACCGCCGGGTGCGTTCTTTTCCAGTTGCAGAAGCTCTCGTGGCGACCTAGCGCTAGAGTTGGTGGTTTGTACTCGTTCCAGAATGTCAGCACTAGGGCATCTTCCTGCCAGCTGGCTAAAAATAGCTTCCTCAGGAATCCGGCGGTTTTAAGGATTTGGGTCAGTTGGAATATTCTCTCTTTCTTGCCCAGCTAGGCTGCGTGCCCTGTGCACAACACCAGGTGCTTTAGCATAAGTCTATGAGTGACTTCATAGACAACAACTGTCTGCATTAAACTAAATACAGAGGCAAGACCTTGCTGTGTGCTTTTAATCAGTTCTCAAAACTCTTTATAACACGCTTCATATCAATGCATTAAAATAGTCAAGCTGGCTAAACTTGTGCACTTACAACTGGCATTATTTAGAATCATATCACAGAATGGTTTGTGTTGGAACGAACATTAAAGATCATGTACTTCCATGGTCAGCCAACACTTGGTGATTTGCCCAAGCTGCCTTTTGTTTTGTCTACAGAAAGGAAAAAAAATATGCAGTAGACTTGGCTGCTGTCACCATGCAGAAATCCCAGTCCTCTTCCTACTTCTCTCTGAGGAGATTTTCTCTGAGATTCTATGACTGTGGCCAAAACAATCTGCAGTGCTGTAGCAAAATACACAGTGTCATCTTGAACTCTTGAGTTGATATGGCACTGAATGAATGAAGGAGCCCAATTCTTTGCACTATTAATTCAGTGGTAGATGCTGCCTCAGGTCTGCATTTTTGGGGAATTTGGGCTATGGGCATTGTTGTCCCCTGCCCTGGTACCAGCCATGCATATCCATGCTTCAGGTGAGCTCACAGGTGGATGTGTAGTTGGGCCACCCTGTAAATCAGATAAAGATCATATCCGCTGCTACTGCCGCCAGTGGCTGGAATGTGCAGCTGAGGTTTGGGAACAGCACCTGAGGGTGCTATTTCTGGCTTTTCCAATTCCTTGTCTGATGATCTTGGGCAATCATTTCATCAGGCCCCATTACAGGTTCCTAGATGGTGTTATGCCGCTCCCTTTACCGCAATCACATAATGCCAGTGGGTGAAATAGATTGTTTGAGGTTCACACGCTGTTACTCTGGGCTGTGTGCAGATTCAGCCAGGGTTGATTTCGTGGCCAGAAGTCCTCGAGATCTTTCAGTCAGCATAGCTAGCAACAGGAGGTTTTTGAAAAGTCAAAATCCTGGAGCATCATTGGGTAGAAAGGTGCAAACCGGTTGAAAATCTGGTGGAATGGACCTGGCACATCCCAAGGGAAGGTGATCCCCAGGGAAGGTGACAGAGGACTCTGTTTTGAGACAGGCTGGTGGGAAAACAGCAGAGTAGGCTCTTGCTTGAGGCCCTGCAGACAGTTTCCTCTGTACTCCCAGAATCACAGAATGGTTTGGGTTGGAAGGGACCTTAAAGCTCATCTAGTTCCAACCCTTTGCCATGGGCAGGGACACTTTCCACTAGACCAGGTTGCTCCAAGCCCCCTCCAACCTGGCCTTGATAGGAATGGGCCAGCCACAGCTTCTCTGGGCAACCTGTGCCAGTGCCTCAGCAACCTTATGGTGAAGAATTTCTTCCTAATGTGTAACCTTGTATTTGTTAATTTTAAGATACTGGGATCTGTGTTTTGTTTTTTTTCCCTTGTGTTCTGCAATGAGGGCATATGAACACCCCTCACCTGGTTACTGCTTTTTCTCTGTTTTGGCTTGGACTTCCCATCTTGTCTCATATTAAGTGTTCAGTTCTCTTTGCAGTCTCACATTGTAAACAGGCAGAGGCAGAAACTGGAGAGCAAATCCAAAGTGACAGGGTGGCCAGTGTCAGCTGAACCTGGTGGTTGTGCAAGCTGCTTTTCCAAGAGATAACTGAAATTCCCTCAGGGGCCGGCATTTAATTTTAGATGCGTTTATCAAATTCTGACAGTGAAAATGGGAAGGTTTTCAAAGAGGAGCAGCAGCTGGCAGGCATTCAGGCAGTGCTACCTGCTTGAGGCTTAGTTTCATTTCTCCTCCGGGCGATGAGATGGAGTTTTCACGCCATATCGTTCCATAAAGATTTTAAAACCCCCTTTTTTGGTCTTTATACCGTTTCTGCACTATTAACCCCGTATTTACACGACTGTAGGTGTTTGTGCCGGTTACCTGGCACTGTAGTGGAGCCCTATACAAGCCGCTAAACCCTCGGGCGGCTTTGTCCTCCCGCCCTCCAGGGGGCGCTGCGGGCCGGCTCCCCTGCCTGGAGCTGCTTCCGGTTGTGTGGAGGCATGGCGGGGGCCGGCGGCGCGGGTGCTTCACGAGAGCTGCTGGCCGTGGGGCTCAGAGGAGGTGAGCGGGTTCCGTGGTTGGGGGGCTCAGCGAGGCCGGGAGGGACAGCTCCACTTTGCATGCTGAGCTGGGCCCCCCGCCGGCTCTCGGCCGGGACCTGCGCTGCGGGTCTTAGTTCCCCCTTCGCCTTACACACTCCGGTGGGGAAGGGTTGACCTGTGGTGAGCTTCGGGCCTCGCCCAGCGGCGGGCAGCCCGAGGAGAGGCCTTCTGAGGCGGGCCGAGTGCCGGTGCTTGCTCCCTTATGCAGCGTGTTTCGAAGGAGCACTTTTTTCCCAGGCAGTGCTGATGGGGTAAGAAGTAAATACAGCGAAAACAACGTTAAACGAGTATCCGCAGCAGTAACAGCATTTCTGTGAGGATAAAGAAGTGTTACAAGGAAATAAACACTTTATTTAACGATAACAGGCCAATGGCTCAGTAGACGATGCAGGAACTTGTCTAATGCAGCGTTTCCCCTACGTAGTTTGGCTTTTACAACGCTACTCTTGGAAAGTTAATTTAGGTCATCAGCACCGCTGTTGTAGCCTAATTTCATTGATGGCCGCCATAGTCACACACGTGAGGGAAGGGGGTTAAATCAGTGTAAAGTAGTGCATGTTAGCTGCTGCCTCACTGTGTTTGCTGTGGGGTGTTGCAGGTAGTTTATCTGGTAACTGTCACTAAATAAATCTTGACGAAGACTTTAAAAACAGTTGGAGCCCATATGAAGTGACCTGCAGGGTCAGGCCACTGGTCTGCATAGCTCAGTATTCTTTCTTCGAAGAGCTGCAATAGCAGATGATAGTTGCAGAGGACTTCATAGAATCTCCGAATGATTTGGTGTGGAAGGGACCTTAAAGCTCATCCAGTTCCAACCTCACCTGCTGTGGGGAGGGGCGTCTTGCACTAGATCAGGTTGCGCACAGCCCCATCTAGCCTGGGCCTTATTAAACTTGTTAGTTCGAGCATTGTGTGCTCCCTGCTCTTGTAACTGCCCTGTGTCTGCACATGAATGGGAGGGATGCTAGAGGGTATATTTCTGCTTAGTCCTTGCAGTGCCTCATTATAACTCTGCTGCCTTGAATTTGTCTAACTATGTGTTGAACCTGTGGATCAGTAGTGAGCCTCAGAGTTAAAATGTGACATTTGTGATTGATGAAGATGAACATTCAAATACTCGTTTGTTCCCAGGGCTGGAAGAAACTTTGTTGATCAGATCAAAATGCAGCAGCAAGGAGGCCACAACCTTACAGACAATAAGGATGCCGAGGAGTAACCGTAAGTACAGGGAGATGATCACTTCTCCGGCCCTGCTGGCCACACCATTTCTTTTTTGCTGTTTATGTCTTGGGAAATTGAATATTGTTTAAATTAATGTAATTTAAACATCTTTAATATGGTAGGCAGCTAGAAGCTGAAGTTGAAATGAAATCTGTTTAAATGCTTTTATTTCTGAGGTGTAACTGTCTAAAATAATACGCATCTGTTTGTTTATATACACGTGATAATTATTTCTTTTTCAGTTTTGGACCGAGTACAGAGCTTTTTGCCACAGATGGCCCATGCAAATGATGAGCTAAGAAGAAAAATGGTTACAGCACCAGCTCATCAGTTTGATATTGAAAATCTAGACAGTGCAACAGAAAAAGTTATAGAAATGGTAAATACTTACTATATTTTTATTTCATAAAGTTAGATGTGATTAAAATACTTATCTCATCTTAGAATGAGATGATTTGGTAGATAAGGCTAAGTCTTTACTATTTTAGTGCACGATCTGTAAATTCAAAACATAGATACAGCTTATTTTGGTTTAAATTTACTACTTGGTTTTCACACTCGCAGAATTTAATGACTGCAGATGAAGTAGTTTAAGGTGAGAATAAGACATTTGAATCAACAATTCTGAATCAAAAGTATGTTGCAAATTTATTCTAAATGTCTTGTGGGTAATTTTAGAAACCGGACAAGGTAAGAAGGAGTAGTAAGGCATATCAGAAGGCTTTATTACAAAAGTAATAACTGGCTTTCGGCTGTGCTCTGCAGGTATTTTTAGGACTGACTATAGATCTTGGGTTTAGAAAAGCTGTTAGCGCTGTGATCCCTTATGGCTGGTATTTGTCTTACTTACATTTACATTAATATTTTCTTTGTTTTTAACTGAAGTGTTACAGCCACAAGGTCATGTAAGAAAATCTTAATATGAAGGTGATGTGATATGTGCATGTCTTAGAGTCACAGAATAGTTAGGATTGCAAAGGACCTTAAGATCATCTAGTTCCAACCCCCCTCCCAGGGGCAGGGACACCTCCCACTAAATCATGCCACCCAAGACTATGTCCAACCCAGCCTTGAACACCACCAGCAACGGGGCATTCCTGGAGAAGAGAAGGCTGCATGGAGACCTCATAGCAGCCTTCCAATATCTGAAGGGGTCCTATAGGGATGCGGGAGAGGGACTCTTCGTTAGGGACTGTACTGAGATGGCAAGGGGTAACAGGTTCAAACTTAAACAGGGGGAGTCTAGATTGGATATGACGAAGAAATTCTTTACCATAAGGGTGGTGAAGCACTGGAATGGGTTGCCCAGGGAAGTTGTGAATGTCACAGACATGCCTCAGGCATGCGGTTCCACAATATAAAAAGGCAAAAACAGGCAACTTGGAGTTTGGGGTGTCAGCTGTCAAAACAGTTCGTTGGCTGCTGGTTGGATTCGGAGTTCTTGTTGGTTGTATCCAGCAAACGTGCAGTAGGTTGCGCAGTGCTGGTGTATGCTGAAGAAATGGCCTTGTATTTGCTGAAGGACAATATAAATTACAATTTGAATATTTAGGAATCTAGTAATGATATTTGCCATAATCCTGGGAGAACCCAGAAGTTGATCTAATTGTGGGTGTGGTTTTCCTATGGTAGTAGTCTCTTCTATACGTTTGCTTTATGTTTTACTCAAATGATTGAAGCGATAGAAATGTATAATACGCTAACTAAGGTCTTTTTCTTCAGAATGTGGCTGTAGTTGAACTGAGTGATTCTGATACAGATGAAGAGATACTGACTTCAGAAGATGACTCTGAATCTGAAAATGACTGTACAGCTGGTGAAGTGACAATAGACAACATTAAGTTTCCTAAACAAAAGGGAGAAAAAAGCAAAATAGAAATTCTGGACAGCAAAGTGAATGAGTAAATCTATTTTATTTTACTAAAAAAAAATTAACCAAACCAAACTCAGTGAAAACCCCAAATAATGTTTCTTACTTTGAAGACTTGGCTCTTAAAACCACCTTGTTTCCTGATGTAGCATCCTTCAGGATCATGTGAAATGCTGTAGATTACATGGTGGACAATTCAGGATCTAGGCTGGATTTTTAAAGTATGATTTTATTCATTAAGCAACATGGAAATTAATTTTGTAGGAGGTTAGGCTGAGAAAGCTGACATTTGCTGCACTTAGAACTAGTTAAAATTATTGTTCTGTTGCTTTGTTGAAGGAAGATTTTTGTAGTATGCTGGAAGAGGTTTTTGCTTCAAGGACAGGGAAGATTTAACTAAGAAAAAAGCTTTGTTTTTTATATCCCATGTCCTGTTAAGTGTTATGCACAATGTCTTCAATATTAAACAGTATCCTGAAGTGCGATAAGAGGTATGTTTGCATGGCATGCACAGCAGTTAACTGTTGAACACTAAAGCAACAGCTGAGTATTTCAAGATGAGGCTGGCATGGGTAAGGACAGCCATGGCTCTAAAGAGAGGTCAGCAAAGGATTATTTACCTTTTCTGCCTGCACTGAAGTCCCTGTCATTCATTATAGGTAGGCTACTAGCTCATATCTGGAACATTTGTGGCTGTAGTGCAGATACCCCCAGTACTTAAATGTTCAAGTCTGCTGCTGTGGTATTACAATTGCTTTAAGCTATGCTTTTTGTCTCCCACTTTCTGTCCTCTCCATTCTATTAACAGCTCCCACATTTTATTAACTCTCCCATATTTCTGTCCTTTCCATTTTATGAACAACCTTCACTGCCAGAAGAACAAAAGGCTGAATTTTCAGCTGGCGTATACTTAGGTTAGCTTGAAACAGTTGCAAAAACCAAAACCAGTGAAAGTATGTCTCTTTCATACTTGCTTCAGATTGATAAAATACAATTATTTGGGCTGTTGTATTTACAATATAAATCAGTTTGCATTTCAGAAGTATCTGTTGTGCTCCTGAATGTCATTGCTTGTTTCTTAAAGGAACTTTTTATCCTCTACACCATTAAAGTTTTCTATGTCATATTTCTTCAAATGTTTAACTTCATGTCATGACATGAAACCTCCAGTTATTTAGAGGATTTACTTTGAATCCCATTCTTAAAGCTATAGTTTTAATATCTGTTTCTGTATTATTTGTGGTAAGAAATAACAAGGATTCTGGTCTTTCTTTCACAATGTGACTTAAAAGTAGAAAAGGGACTTTATTTACTGGGATTAACCGATTAAACCACAAAATGTTTTAAGTGAAGAAAAGATGGGAATCAGAGAATAGGACTGCTACTTTAAATGGCAAGCCCACAGACCAGGATAAATTTCAGGTGAAGTTACACTCCTGGAAGGGCAAGTGGGCTTAGTATGCTTAGTTTGCTAGGTAAGGTCCCTATGGAAGATTTCCTTCAAACTGAACGCGTTCGAAAGACAACATCTTAACTCAGCCATTTTACAAGGGATTTTCCTATCGATAGAAGAAAAACCCCAAACAAACCCACCAAAATTGTGAAATACAAAGTAATAATCATGCTGTTGTAAGAATCAGTGGTAAGAGTCCATGTGAACAGCCAAAGTGATTTTAATCTGTTAATGTAACCACCTTTCAAATTGCAGGCAGAATCACACATTCCATATCAACAAAGATAGAAAATATTTTTAGTAACTTGATATGCATAGTTTAACACCAATGTTGAACTCTGTATGTACTATACAAAGATCAGAGTAAGTGCACTTTCTTGCATTGATTTAAGTCTTGTGGCACAAAGGTTTTCTGTACTGCTGAAGAATCCCAGAGCAGAATGTTCGGTTGCTACTGTAAAACTTAAAGTCATTATCACAGAAATGGCATAATCAGTGTATTTTAGTTCAAGAGAAGCCTGATAACTAAGGATTTAAATGATTGTGTAAATATATTCACACAAATAAGAAGTAGGCATGTAAGAATTCAATCTTCAGTTGGACTTCTAAAAAATAAACTGTGTACTTGGTACTTTGGGGGGATTGCGCTAACAGCTGCTGCTGCATAATTTAAATAACCAGGTTAGTTTCTAAATGCTTTATCTGTCAGACTAAAGTTTGGGCCTGATCTATAGAAACTTACTAATGGAATGGGGTTTATTTTGGTTTTTAATTACAGCACTGCAGAAGGCCTATCCTAGGCGTGGTGTTAAGTGCTTCATTAAGATTCAAACTCTGCCGAACATGTACTTTCCAGGTGAAGCTGTTACTTTAATATTCCACAGTGATGGCCTTGGTTCTGAGATATTCATGAAGAGCTTCTTCACCTATACAAGCACAATATTCACCAGTTAGTATAGCAGCTAAATGAGAGAATGTTGTCAGTCACTGTAACTGCATTATTATTAAGAAAAATAATAAAATGCTTTAGCTGGTATAAAAATCCTTATGGAACAATGGAAACTCATTGACTTACCCTCGCATTGGGATCTATGGAACTGATTTGACAAGAAGAGGCCAAATCCAACAGATGTGGAAAGAGCAAGGAACTGGAATTTAACAAGCAGCCACCTGGGGGGGACTGAAGCAGCGGTGGTCTCTAGATAGCCACCAGGGGCTCACAGTTGAATTTAGGAACTTCAGTTTGCCTGTGTTACAGTTTCTGGATAGAGAAGTTGTGTAGAAATTGGTAATCTTTATTTTCCTGAGACTGTTACTCATTTTGGTTTCAGAAAACGTGCTACTTGCTAGAGGTTCTAAAGGCAAAAATCTCTTGCGTCACTGAACGTTTTTTGTTGTTTATCTTTGCTAGGAGGCCTGATCTGTCCAGACTTGTAAAGTTTCATTGAAAGACTAAACTTCACTTTTTTCAAAGCTGGTGTTGAAAAGACTTTTTTTTAAAATGTATCTGTCTTCAGGGCTCTTGGCAAATTTTGATAACATTTTAAGGCATAAGTTTCCCATGGATTTAGAAATTCAGAAGAGAAAACTGAAATAACTTTCATTCTGAGGGAAAGGAAAGAAGATTTTGGCCAATACTTTTGCTGCTTGGCAGCATTTTGCAACCTGTACGCAGCTCTATACAAGCTGTAATATGAATGAGAGGAGTTGGAGAGGAATATTCGGTATGCTGTAGCATTACTGAACAGATTTACAGGAAGGGCTGAACCAGACGCATTGAGGCAGAATATGGTAGGAATGGGAGAGGATTTCTGGAGCTGGAGGAATGTAGGAGATGCAGGAAATATCTGTAGCTCACATTCTATTAGGTGGACTCTCACCAGTAAGATCAGATGAGAGATGAGGTGGGGAGAGAGCAACTTACCTAAATCTTTCCCAAAACCAGACTGCTTAAATCCACCAAATGGGGCTGCCACATCAGTTTTGTTGTATGTGTTAATAAAAACTGTTCCAGCTTCTAGCTTTTCACTGATGTAGAGAGCTTTGCTTATATCTTTTGTGAAAACTCCTGAAGCTAAGCCGTATTCTGTGCTATTTGCTCGTCGCAGGACTCCATCGACATCCCTATGAGGAAAAGAAATGACTGAATTGCAAATAAGCAAAGTGTTAGCAACCTCCCACCTTCAGTGTCACTGAAGCTTTTCTTATGCTGTTCTCCAGTTATCTTTTCTAAAGACAATTTATCAAGGACTAATCAGTGTGTTAACATGACAGATCTACAGAAACTCATACGCTTGCTTCAAACTTGTAAAGCTTGCAACCTCATGTGTGACTGGTTAAGAAACATCACTAAGAAATATCAAAAAGTTGTAGTACACATACCAACTTTGCGCAGCTACAGTACAATTTAGGGATTAGAGCAATACAAAACCACTTGGGAAGCTGACCTTGGCTTTGAATCAGTTTATGAATCAGTTTGCTAAAATTCTGTCCTGTGCTACAGCTTAATGGAGGATAAATGCTGAAACTTGGACTTCCATCAAGACACAACTTTCCAGGCCATGTTCAGAGTGCTATTTGCCATTTGCATCTTATCTCTATGCATAATTTATGGATGTGATGGGTTATCTGTGTGGCTGGTTCTTAACTGCATTATCAAACTATAGAAAATTAAACCCGGTGGAAATAGTTACATGAAGTTTCTATATAGGGTTTTAATCTTGTGTGTAATATAATTCTTACGGTTTGGAATGAAAGCTATTGAAACTGGCAGTCTACAAAGTATGCAGAGGGATTTTCATCTGCAACGGTAATGTGCCAATGTTACACAATGTACAATGCTAATGCAGTCTTTTGTGGCAGAGAAAAATAAGTGATTCCACTGTAAAAAAAATACACATTTTAATTTGAACAAGCTGCTGCAATTACTGCATCAGTGTCAGTAAAAATGATTCACTGAATACTAAGGTTTATTTAAGAACTGGCATTCTATCCTGTCACACACTGCTAACAGCGTTATTTCTATATTGATGTGGAGCAGGATACGCCCTACTACAGAGGGTATTTCCTCAGAATTTAGCTGGAAGATCTAGGAATTCAGGCTGGTGTTAACAAGATTTAACAAAATTAAACTACATATGCTATCATTTCTACACTTAGGGTGAAAATGAGAAAGTTTCTAACAGTAACCAGAGGAAAACATACCCATTTTTAAATTTAGAGATCACCATCACAGGACCAAAGGACTCTTCCTGGGCAATGTACATATGGTCTTCAACATCTGTGAATACAGTAGGTTCCATGAAGAAACCTAAACAGAGGACAGAGCATCATTTGACCATGGCAAAAATGCTTCACATTTTCTACTGTCCAGGCCACCTCTTTTTGATATTTTGCACTCATAGATAAGCTGAGACTTGAAACAGAAAATATCAAGACTAATGTGAATGACGTATGAATTTATGCGTGTAAGCAGCAAAGAAACAGCAGAGAAAGGATGAAGGAATGGCCTGTATCCAGCAGAGCAACAATTGTTCCCTGCCAGGCCAGAAGGTCTGTGTGCCACAGCCCAGTTGACTTGTCAGGGGAAGACTATGCATTCTGACAGCAGGAAGACAAGGTTACAGTATGTTACAGAGGCCACTGATTTTCTTGTAACCCTATGAGCAGGTAGACTATAGCCGTTAAGATCTGTACATTCCAAACAAGGAAAAATATATGATGGGTGACAACTTTGCCTAAGATTTGTAGATGCCCAAGTGAAGAAAATTCTGAGGCAAAGAAGCTGTCCAAAAGCTAGCACATCATTGACAATCTAAAACTTACCTGCTGTAATACACAAACAGTTCTGGTCATCTACATCTTGGTGAGTGAGCGTATTCCAGTTTGAGCGGGCAAAATCAGTTTCAGAGATTTTATATAAATGCTGCCCCCTTCCATAGAACTTCCCATTTAGTTTTGTTACACTGATTTTGTGTACTTACGAATCTCCACTTTCATTTTATTTAGGGATGCAGGTGTTTTCAAATTCTGATGAAAATGTTTGATAAAGGGCAGACGTCCATGTGGAAACAGTGCTTTCTTGCCCATCCACTATTATATAGTGCTATATTATATCTATATAGCAAAAAAGGGGGGTTGATAATAATACCTTATGCAAACTCTGCTAGCAGTTTCCTCAGTCAGCTTTAGTGTTAGTGTGATCTAAATTGATACACTTATGGCAGTTGAAAGTTCAAGGATGTAGCGGAAAAAGCCTCAGTGCCTCACAAAAACCAGAAGTAGATGAGGATTCTTGTACAAACTAGACTCTGATTCAATTTCATATGTTACACTTCAGTTGCAGAGCTTCTCTTAAGAGACCTGAAAACCCTGTTCTCAAGTGGCATCTTGGGCTTATCTGGTACTGGTTCCCATGATATTGCTATTTTACATAATGCAACGGAGACAATCATGATGGCTTTTGTTTCAAATATATAAGTTCCAAACACCTCTGAACTCTATTTTACCTGGTCTACGAACTTGTCTTCCTCCATACACTAGAGTGGCTCCTTCTTTTACTCCAATTTCACAATACTGCAGCAGCTTCTCCAAATGTGCCTTGTGATTTTGTGGACCATGATCTGTGGATCTATCAAGTGGGTCACCAATTTTCATCTTTTTTATTTCTTCCACCTACAGGTTATCCAATTTAAATGAAGTTACACAACATAGCAAATAGTTGTTAAAATGACCAGTGATTGAGGATGCTTTGGGTTTTTGTGCTGTGAAGGTGGGCTGTAAGAAAGGACTGGATTCTTAGAAGGTGGAATGTTCCTCCCTTTCTAAAATGAGGCTTTGTCTTACGTATAATGATGTTCTGAAAGTTTTGGATGCTGTTTTCATGTATTCATTCTCTTCTGCTATTAAGATAGGCATGTAAAATGTTATGTTTTATTTAAGAAATGAGTTATGACAATGATTTCTTCTTCTTGAGCTAAATAAATGAATTCCCCATCAGTATAGTTCATTTTTAATAATGACCTTCATTTTATTCTAGCTGTGCTTCCAATATGCCTTTTTTTTAAGCTTCACAGCAGCCTTCAATCACATTGACCTAAGTTCAGTAATTATTTTTATTTTACTTTTATAGTCAAATATGAAATATCACCAGAGGTGCATTATCTATTTCAGTGTCACTTATCTGTGCATTACTGATGAAAATATCTTCCATCAGTGCCTTCCTTTTAACCTTTAAGAGGTTCCCAAGAAGAGCATTGCCTATCACAAGCAATAATGAGAAACAGCTGGAAGTAAGAATAAATGCTTATTCTTATTAATGAAAGAATAAGTGTCTATGATAGTGGAACTTTGTGCCATGATAAATTATCTGCTTAAACTTTAGTCCTTCAATAGCTTACCACTTTGCTAACAAATTCATCATGGATCGATTCTTCCACAAACAGCCTGCCAGCTGCAATGCAGTTTTCTCCTTTGTTGAAATATACTGCTCCCATACCCTGATCAGGGAAAAAAACATTAATATTTATATGCATCCTTTTGTTCAGTCTCCCTCTCATTCTGTTCCTTTTGGTTACATTCTGTGTTTGTGATCCTGAAAGCATAATGCTTTATGTAAAGGGACATCAACAATGGAACAAACAGACTAATCTTAGAACTGGCAAAGACACTTCCACAGAAACAAATGTCTCAGAATGAACCCATTAGCACTCCACAGAATCACCAGCTACAGCATCACAGAGAAGAGGGCTGGCAGCACCACCAGAGTATATAAAACTGCTAATCCACTGAGCCATACTGCTTGTGTTGAAAGTTACATGTATTTGGGTGAACATTACCTAATTCTATTTCAAGAATATGAATTCAGACCCCATGCAGTTTGTTCCTTTTTATTTGTCAAGATCTGATAGCTGACATTGCTCTTCCAGGGGTAGGGAGGTGAAGGAAATAAAAGTAGGACAAATGAAATTCCTAAAAAATAATTTTCTGGCAGCTGTAAAGGCATAAGGTTAATTTGGCTAGTGAAAATACTTTACAGCTATTCTTCTTTGTTTTGTTGCATTTTCTAATGCATATTTCTTGTAGTACTGATGCCTACCTTTTTGGCGCAGTATATGCAGTTTTACTGTCATGCATAAATAAAATCCTATAGAAAAAAAGTCTGTTTTCTGACTGATCGCATGATTTTTCATTCAAAGGCTCCCTACAGCAGTTTTTGGCAAGAATAATATTGCAATACTGTGAAGATGCATTCACAAAGGCTTTGAATATATTTTACTTCAAAGTAACATTACCATTTTTACAGCTCTGTCAAGTTCACAGTCACTGAATATGATCAATGGTGATTTACCACCAAGTTCAAGAGAAACTTTCTTCAGATTAGTGGCTGCACTGTAAAAAATACAAATAATTATATAAAAAACCCATTAAAATAGCTCATTTCATTATTTTCTTTTAATCATATCTACTAAAAATGTATAAACCTCTATTTTTCAATAGCAGAATTCTACATAAATGTTAACAGCCATACCATATGTAATTACACTTTCCTATTACTTCTACATGCACAGTATAGCTAATAAGATACTTCAGAACTAGACTGAGCAGTGTGTATTTATGAATCTTCTGCTAAGAGTACCTCTTCATAATCTGTTTACCAGTTGGCGTTGAACCAGTGAATCCAACTTTGCGAACATCAGGATGTTCAGACAGGTGTTGTCCCACTAAACCACCTGTTGGGGTGAGGAAAGGGGTTTAAATGGACAGCACTAGAGAGATAATCTTTACTACTCCAGCAGCAGCACTGGAACACAGAAAGAGCTACCAATATGTCAGTCAAGTACAATATCACATCCTTATTTATATTTATAGCTTTATTCATATGACTATGAAAAATCTCACTTTTGTTAACTTGGATCATGTTAGTGTCTCCAAATTCCTCCATCTGCCTGGACTGAAGAACTTCCTTCTTAGTATTCCACTGTAGGTGGAATAATCTAATTTACAATCTAATAACAGAGCCTACCACATAATTACTTTGTCACTTTTCTTCCTTAAGGAAAGAGGAAAATGGTGTCATCAGGTAACACTGTTTGGACCATTACTAACCTATAGTGTCCAAAACACATCTTAGCAGCTTGCTCTAGGTCTCACAGTCACATTTAAATACTTTCAAATGGTGATAAGGTTAGGAGAAAAAAAAAAAGAAGGTTTAGAAGCAAATAAAACATGTTTCTCTGGAATATATTATTTTTCAGAGCATTTGTGCTATTTGTGTGAACTTGTACAGGGTGTAGGAGGCTGACAGCTCTTACCACTAGCTAGAGCTGAGTGACATACAGATATTTCTCATTCTGTTATGGAAATACGTGACATTGCTGTATGACACAGATGCAAGCCTACTATCTGTGAGGACACAAGTGTTTAGGTAACAGGTCTTCAAAAAGGTAAAATGCTAGTTCACTAGTTTTAGCATGACCTACTCTTCCCATAAAAATAATTAGTTCAAGTTTTACCTGAACCAGGCAGAATATTTATAACACCCTTAGGAAATCCAGCTTTAGCCGTGAGTTCTGCAAACTTCAAGGAAGTCAGAGGTGTGACCTAAATGGAAACATTTAGGTGAAGTCTCCTATTTTAATTAAATGCATGATATCTTTTTCATTCAATGTGTCTCAATTTTGATACTCATCTTACTCACAGTATTGACAAATTAAAAGTGATGGATTCTTGCAGAAAAGAATTCATTCTTGAAAACGAGAGTAGCATCAGAGCAGAACTGAAGACAATCAGTACCTTGTGTCATCATGGCGATCTGTATTATTTTACATGCATTTTAAAACATATGACACGGGCAACCTATGGGTACATATGACACGTCATATGGGTGAAATTGGCTAGATTGCTAGATTGCCTGAACAAATAGTGGAGTACCTGAGCCACCTATACATTCCTTTTTGGTTTTACCTGAGCTGGCTTGAGTACGAGTGTGTTGCCTGCCGCCAAGCATGCTGCACTCTTCCATGCAAGCATCATCAGTGGGTAATTCCAGGGTATAACAATTGCACAGACACTTAAGGTATGGAAAAACAGGGAAAGATTATATTTTTGATGTCAGCTTTTTAATGACTTTTCTATATGTCAAGGCTGTCACTAAGAAATAAAAAGCGATACTTACCCAATGGGCTCTTTCCTGGTGAACGTTAGATTATGGTTTGGACGGGCCTGGTTAATTGGAATTGTAGCACCCTAAAATACAGAGGGGGGACAAATCTTGGTACTGTTTAATCATTTTAATTACAAATATATTTGCCATGTAAGTATGTTTTGGAAAGCCACAGAGTAGGCTTCAAAACCAGTGTCATTTTTTGCATCAGAGAAAGGGGCAGGGGTGTTTCTACTGTATGATTTCCTACTATGCATGTTGTAGTCAACTCCTGATTTTCAGTGGGATGAAATAAACGCATAGATAACAAAAGTATGGAAGAACAGAAAGTGAGGGTCTGATGAACAAAAAGGAGCTGAATTATATTCTTGATTGTGGATCTTAAAGATACTTGAGGAAAAGCTGTTGAACCTGTGCTATGTGCTGTGCCTCCAGGCAAACCATCAGCCGCGGTCAGAATGTAATATAGCTCATGAGTCTCTGCACTTATCTGCATGACAACCACAATGACATTCTACTCTATGAATAATTAAGACCTGACTAAGCATGCATATCCACTGTGACACCTCAGCCAATCTCTTAGATATTTAGAGTCCCATTCTAAATCCATATTCCCCAGTCAGAAGCAAACTGTCCTTTTTATTGCTAGGGAAACTCATTTTAGGTAAAACTCTAATTTTGCTTTGTTTTTTGATTCCTTAATTACTTTTGCTAGCAATGCTTTTTGGCACTGTCTCAGGAAGACAAAAAAAAGGTAGAGAAGCGCTGACATTGATTGTTTCCTTTACAAATTCACTTGCCTGAATTTTGTCACACCATCCAGCAAAGTATCTGAATGTTTGCACAGACATTCCAACATGGGTCTTCAAAGCTAAAGTGTAGACCGCTCCTGAGTCAATAGACTCTATTGTTGCTAACTCTTCTTGATGTTCTTCCATCAGGTCTGCAAGTCTTTAATAAAAATGTTAAAAATCCACATCAAAAAGAAATGACATCTAACCATTGATACCCAAAAATTATATTTGGTATGGCAATTTGGTAATTAAAATAGCATTTTCAGTGAATTTTGAGGTGGAGCACTGGAGCCACTACTCATTTGTATCCGTAAGAGCTCAAACAATTGCTTGTTAAGCCGGCAGATGTCTTCACATTGGCTATAGTAGACACTGGGTGATAACATAAACTGTGAAAACTTAGCTGATTGTTCAGTTATGGCTTTGTAAATACTTCTTTCCTAGTGTACTACAAGGAGGCAATTATAGAAAATCAGATCAGTAAGTTAGAAAGCAAATACACAGTAACATAAGTATCAGCTAAATAAAAGTACCAGGAAGGAGTACTTGGGATCCTAGTTTAAGATTTGAGAAACCCAGCTTCCTAATGCTGTTTTATAATGTCTGAACTTGGGACTGAAATATTTGAATTCTAGGTGCTTCAAAGGCACCTAGATGTCCAAAGACGTAGCCCCAAAGCTGTAATCAACTTGAATTTTATATGCATTTGAAAATATGTCCCACAGAATCCTTGGGACTCAAGTTCTCCATCTGTTAGATTTGTGAAGCAACACAATGAGGTGTAAGAAAGACTGTGGTAAATATTATTGACTTAATAGTAGCTGAGTCTCTCAAAAACATGTCTGCACAGAAGATGCATATATTTACGAGGAGCTCTTGCAAATTTAGCTGTCCCCTGCCCAGGCAAAGAGGCCTGTTTGCATGAATGACTTTTTACAGTCAGTCTTAGTCTCTCACATGGAAGTGAAACACATGCTTCAATGTTTTTCTTAAGCTTCTGTCTGTGTTTTGGTACTCAGGCATATAATCAATGCTCCCATATGATTTTAAGAGCTTAACCAAGTGCATTTTAGATCCTGTAGAGAGTATTCAAAAGTGGGTGTGAAACCTATTTTTCCATTATATAAATTCTACCCATTTAAAGCATCTTCAGAGATGTGGAAAAGTACTCTTTAATACCTGTTTAACTCTGGAGACTCAGGTACAGATCAGGGCATCAGCAGTAGTGTGTACAAGAATGGATATAGCATGTCAGGGACAAAAGAGAAGGTTCCATTTAATGCATGCTTTGTACCTTCCATTAATGATTCCTTGAGACAAAGTAGTAAAGCTAAGGGTTTTAATGGTACAAACCTTCTATTTGATTCAGCATGCAAAATCCCTAGTTTGAGCAGAGACCAGAGAAAAAGGGGCCTTGTTTGAATTAAGGTTGTCCAGAAAGAGACTTCATTCATACTGGGAATGGTCTGCAACATAACCACTCTGGTATTAGCTACCCCGGAGAGCCAGTCACCTAAGCAAAGAAGAGATTTAATCTAGGAATAATCTATGCAGTGTAGGGGAGTTACATTTTCCATACGCCCAACAGTTACTCTTGCAAATCTTGAAAGTGTAAAACACAGAGCAGTAGTTCAAAGACCTTAAAAGTTTCTGTTCAGGGCAGAGTTAACTTAGGCTTTCAGGCACTATACATTCCTAGTACAAATTAAAACCAAGTTTGTATATGCTTTGAATCTGTGCACGCTTGTGAAGGATTTATGTGTTCAACTATATTAAATTTTAATATGAGTTCTGACTTGCCCATTTTCTGTTGTAATGATTACCCAACTTTTATACAAGACCTGCAGGCCTTTTTCCGAGGCCTCGTCACATACTTTATGAGACAAGTAGTGTTTTCAGTATAGGTTTCAATCTCTTTTGCTAAGATGCCTGCAATGTTTTGTGAAACGTGACATTTTTGAACACTTTTTTTTTTTTAATATGTAATTACGTCTGCTTGGTTCATAAGGATATGGTTAAAGAGGGGAGGGGAATTTACATCTAAAGTAGTGAACAAAGTAAAAAGTCTTACAGCTCTATGAATGTTCACATATTAATGTACAAATGTTTTGCAGCAGGACACAGACCCATGTACCCCAATTGCAGGATCATGTTTTCCCCTGCTCCTCTTCCTTAGCTACCAGTCTAGATTGGCAGTCTGACTCCTATGACAGTGGGATTATGAATATCCATCATACTTAGAAAGGGTATGGAACAATTCTTCCCAGGAGCAAAACAGATATAAGAAGGTGAAACAAACACAGTCTGCCCTTCACATACCTGTACATGAGTTGCCCTCTTTCCCTTGCATTCATTCTTCCCCATTCACCATTTTCAAATGCCTCCTTTGCTGCTGCCACTGCCTTGTCAACATCAGCCAGTGAGGCAGAAGATACACTGGCTATTACCTGTCCAAAGGTACCATTGTGTTAGCTCAAACTGAAAGGCTGGGATGCAGACTGATACTCCTTCCTCCTAAACTTATTGACTGGGTATAAGCAAATACTTAATAGCCTCAGTTCCAGTGGTTTTCACAAGCAGAGTCGGGCTGCAAAAAGGTCAACCAGAACTTACATGGCAGGACTTGTAGGGACTCGGATCCCCAAGTCTTTCTCCTTCACAGCAAAGTGCTGTGATATCCCACTGGATTTCACCCTCTCTTTCCATGTATGAAATCACTGTGGTATTACAAAAGTTGGAAGTCTTCATATGTGGTATAATGACCTGATATCTAAACATCCTAAAATGCTTAGTATATTACATTTCTTAGAAATGGAGCTTCTGTTACCATAAACCACCCTACGCACACCGTATTTTATGATGATTGAGTTCTATAAATACACATCTTGTAAATCCTATTACAGAATTGTTATTGCTTTTATTTCATTCTGTAATGAGTTTCAGGAAAAGTACCAGAGTCTGACTTCTGATAACAATGAGATTTGTGGCATTGATTTCAGCAAAATTTATTTACTCCATAATTAAAGGGCAATTACATGGACATGAAGGACTGAAGCCCAACTGTATGCATTTTTCTATTGGAAAGTTATTTTTCTTACTGGGAATTTAAAGGGATGCTTTGAAGTCACACTTGCCCTAAGACAGCAGACGTAAAAAAAAGGGAACTAAAAACTTAAGTTGATGACTGTCAGAAAATATATATCATAACCTAGAAGGCAAACTTCTTTAGCAACTAAACTTCAGCATTTTTTGTTTGCAAAGCTAAACAAGAATGAAATCAAAGTAAAACATACAGCTGCATATGGAAATTTATGTAATAGCTGAAGTGGAAATAGGGGTTTTTTTTTGCTGTACAGCTTGACTGAAATGGAAAAACTGTAGAATAGATAAACTGAGAAGTAAATTGAAACTTCAGATTATTTCTAGGGGCTGCTTAATGTGTGCTCTACTTTTTTGACATTAGCACTAGTCAGAGTTAGTAGTTTAGATTTTTATAATAGGCAAAGAAACTGAAATAAACTGGTATTGATAATCTTTAGAAATTACTTACTGATCCATCTGCTGGATTTATGGTGTCATATGTTTTTCCATCATCAGCATTTATAAATTGCCCATTTATGAAACACTGGTATGGCATATTCACAGTCATGCTGTTCATATTTTTTGAAACCTAAGGGTGAAATAAGCAACAAATTCATTTACATTTTAAATAACTAAGATTTTAATGCAGCTTAACAAGTTTTGGTATCAGCAGCCAATATCCAGATGCATTTTAGGATCCTAACCAGCTGTTAGGAGTGGACAAAAGAATAAAATGAAAGAGAAATCATATTTTCCCTGAATGCCAATGACTACACTCTGAGATAGTTAAGCAGATTTCCTCACTTCTTATCACAGGATCTCTATATTTAAACCAATACTAACCCTGGTTAAGGTTGGTCTTAGTGGACGTCAGTCAAAAGCATAATTCCCAAATTCAAGATATCTTGACTTGCTTAATGATTAAAAAATCCACAAAATCCTCTCACACACATTTTTTTTAAGAGATTCTTAGGAGAAAAAGCTAACACTGTTTTTCTCTGTGTCCTGGGTTCAGCAGTAGCAGTCATTTTGCTCCTTCTTGCTAGCTGGTGAAGCACTGTATTTTTGACTTTTGGCCTGAGAACAGTGCTCATAACACCAATGTTTTTAGTTACTGCCCAAATGTTTAGTCTGACCAAGGACTTTCTGAGCCTCATGCTCTGTCAGGGAGGATGGGAAGCCAGGAGGAAGCAGAGACAGGACACCTGACCCAAACTAACAAAAGAGATATTCCACACCACAGCACATCATGCCCAGGATGTAAAAATGAGGGGCAGGGACCCAGAAGGGTTGGGTTCACTGCTGGGTCAGGCTTGGTATCAGGTGGTGAGCAGCTGTATTCTCTTCCATTCCTGCTTCCCTAGTTATTATTATTGGTGGTAGCAGCAGTGATTTGTGTTATACCTTAGTTAAACTGTTCTTATCTCAACCCGTGGGAGTTACAGTCTTTCAATTATCCTTCCCATCCCTCCGGGAGCGGGGATAAAAAGAGGGGAGAATGAGTGAACAAACGATGTGGCTGACTGGACTTAAACCACAGCACTCTGCAAAGTGGAATGCCTAGAGCCATTCTGACTGAAGCATGTTGACAGGAGAGTGCAAATACCTGCCCATGTGTAAGCTACTCCACTGTGTGTTCTTCATCTCCTGGTTTCTGGAATATTGTTAAATGATATTACATATATACTTCAATTTCAAAATGGAAATATGTAAAAGCAGAAAAACAAAAGTCACAAAGACTTGCTATAAACAGATATTTGTTTGCATTTCCTACTGCATCAAGCAGTCCAATAGCATTGTCTACCCTGCCCCCAAAACCAAGAAAGAATAAGCAATAAAAACAGAATAAAACATCTTACATAATCAATAACTAACTCTTCTTCCTTGTCTTCTCCTCTGAATTTTCTGACAGCCATTTGAATGAAGTCTGCAAACTTAGTGGCCATATACACATCTTCATTCTGTAGCTGAAGCCCACTATATTTTTGTTTTATCTCTTCTAGCATTCTAAAGATGTTGAAGAAAGAATAAATTTAGTTATAAATGAGAGTACTTCAGATAACTGAATTGTTAGAAGGTTGAAAAGGATCAAAACTGGGCACTGGTTTGCATGCATCTGAATATGTGTGTGTGTTTCTCTAATAACACTAGCATGGAGGATGTGGATTTTACTGAACTCTGTTGGCTTAATTGGGGGTGTTATGGAAAAGAAAATGTCAGTTCTGGAATACTCTTAGGTAAACTTTTAAAAATAAATGACAAACAGAACATACTGATAGATAAAATAGTATATGGGACTACTGTAACCCATACATGGAGGACATTCAGAGCTCTGAGACTGGTAAGTAATATGGACAATGATCAGTTTGTTAAAAACAACAAAGAAACAAAGCAAAACACTGAAATGCTGGGTTTATGTCATGGCCTGGAATAGCTGAGTTGCAAGAAAGTAGCTGAGGTAACCCCAACACCAGATGAACTCAATGCACTTGTAAGTATGGGCTCAATTTTTTCTGTGAAAGGGTACTCCTCCCTCTGTGGAGTTCTTTGCTCAGCTTCCCAATCAGCACCCAGGTCTTGAAATACTTGCCACTGCACGCAAATAAGATTGGGCATCACCATGCTCCCCCATGGGGATGATGCTCCCCACACTGTCTCACATGACATCCTTGTCTCTAAGTTGGAGAGACATCAATTTAATAGGTGGACCACTCGGTGGATAAAGAACTGGCTGGATGGCTGCATGCAAAGAGGCTTAATGTCCAGCTGGAGACCAGTAACGAGTAGTTTCCCTCAGGGACCAGTACTGGGACAGGTCTTGTTCAACATCTTTGTTGGTAACATGGACAGTGGGTTGAGTGCGCCCTCAGCAAGTTTGCCGATGACACCAAGCTGTGTGGTTTGGTTGATACATTGGAGGGAAGGAATGCCATCCAGAGGGACCTTAACACGCTTGTGAGGTGGGCTGACGCCAACCTCATGAAGTTTAACCATGATAAGTGCAAGGTCCTACACGTGGGTTGGAGCAATCCCAGGCACAGCTACAGGTTGGGCAGAGAAGAGATTCAGAGCAGCCTTGCATAGAAGGACTTTGGGGTGTTGGTCAATGAGAAAATGAACATGAGCTGGCAGTCTGCGCTCACAGCCCAGAAAGTCAACCGTATCCTGGGCTGCATCAAAAGGAGAGCAGCCAGCAGGTCGAGGGAGGTGATCCTGCCCCTCTAATGTGCTCTTGTGAGACCTCACTTGGAGTATTGTGTGCAGTTCTGGTGTCCTCAGCAGAAAAAGGGCATGGAACTGTTGGAACAAGTGCAGAGGAGGGCCACAAGGATGATCAAGAGACTGGAGCACCACCCATATGAAGACAGGATGAGAAAGTTGGGGCAGTTCAGCCTGGAGAAGAGAAGGCTGAGAGCAGCCCTCCAATATCTGAAAGGGGCCTATAGGGATGCTGATGAGGGGCTCTTCATGAGGGACTGTAGTGAGAGGACAAGAGGTAACGGGTTCAAAATTAAACAGGAGGTTTGGATTGGATATAAGGAGCAAGTTCTTCACTGTAAGGGTGGTGAGGCACTGGATGTGTTCCCCAGGGAAGTCGTGAATACTCCATTGCTGGCAGTGTTGAAGGGCAGGTTGGACATAGCCTTGGGTGGCATGGTTTAGTGGGAGGTGTTCCTGCCCCTGGCAGGGGTCTTGGAACTAAATGATCTTAAAGTCCTTTCCAACCCTAACTATTCTGTGATTCTATGATTCTATGTTCTTGAAGCTACGGGAAATTTCCCTTCAGTAGAAAGATCAGGATTATATCAGTATCTCTTAATTTGTGGGGCAAAAGCATACCTCATTTTCAAAGGTAGGAAAAGGAATAGTTAAGAGTATTGGAAAACAGAAAGGGATTTTTTTTTGATACTACTTGATCAATCCTAATTTAAAAGTACCAGGACCACTTTGTTTCCATTAATGTTGGCGTCAAGATTTTGTTATTTTCAGTATTTTTTACCTGACAACATGCATAGAGGATGCTCCTGATTTGAAGAAGTCTGTGGAATCCTCAATTACAGCAACATTGCTCAGAATTCCTTTCCAAATAGCCTAGGAATACATAGAAATAGTGGAGGCAATAATGAATAATCCTCTAACTGCAAGAAGGATTTCTCAAACTGTATGTTCTGTTGCATCTGTGCCTACAACATGTGCTATCTCAAAGGATTCTAAAGCAGAAAATGAATTCGGGGTAGTCTATAACTGTCTGAAGACCTGACGTTAGCCAATAAATTCATCAGCATTAAGCTTATGTAGATCTATTATTTTGTCCATGGTAATTTCACCTAATCAGGGGAGAAATCTGAATGGTATAATGCTAATAAATTTCAGGCTAATTTTTTTAAGATCTTTATCCTCCAAATAATAACTTCCCATTGCATTCTGGAATGCATCAACAGCAGAGGCAAGGACAGTCTGGAGGACACTGTGTCTGGATTGATGGCATTTCTGGAACCTGGACAGAGCTGAGAAGTAGTTTAAGCCGCATGCATGAGATGGAGATTTCTACTGACATGAATAGTGAAATAACTAGTACATTATTTCAGTATTATTTCAATTAATTACAATTAGGTTTCAGGTTAGCAGGTCATATTATGAACAGAATAGATTGTATTTCCTTTTGCTGTTTTCTCAGACAGTCAATAGCTCCAGGCATCATTCAGGTTGCTGGCAAGCAGGCTCAAGGTATTCTTGAAGCAGCGGTTTTAAATGTTAATGCATCAAGCTGTCAGATCTGTGCCAAAAAATATTTGCCCTGTAGCAGAGTTAGCAGAAGGGAAGACATCTGTGATTCATTTACTCTGGCACAAAACTTTAATGACAAATGTGGCTTTCAGCTAAGCCTCTGACACTCACTCCAGAAGGATGGATTACAGAAGAGGACAGAAAAGTATCTCTCTGGCTATCAGAGTTTCCTGCTCCAGCTACCCCACTGCTGCATCCCTCTGCCAGCTAGCACCTTGTGTGTAGCTATAGCAGAAGACAGTGCATGCAGCTACAGTGAGAAAACTGCTGCTCTTCTCTTTCAGGCTCCTGTTCTAAGACTTCTAAGAGCTTATCCAACAGGACCACTCTGAGCACATCCTAGTGAGTAACAGCACAGTGAAGAAAGGTTTCAGTAACTGCCTAAGTCTGTCAGTGTTGAAAAACTCACTGTTGCGAGGCAAAGCTCCATGTGTTTTTCCTCACTCCCACCTTCATAATTAATAGATATTAACCATAACTGATCCTGCAATCACTGTCTTTTATCACTTGTATCTGAAACAAAACTTTCTAAAGTGATGAATAAGTACTCTAATGAACTACCAGTTTCACCTTAATTAATGTCAGAAACTAAAGATTCAACTACATACTCTTTGAGGAGTACATTTTACCAAAAAACAACTCACATGGCTAAATGAAAGATAGGCCTTGCCTATAATGAGAACTCGGTAATGCTTTATCTGAAGTAATATCCTACTAAAGCAGTTTACTGAATTACCTTAATATCTTCTGCCATCTTTTTCTCCTCTTCTGTAAGTTCCAGGGCAGTTGTTTCATCAGCAGAGAAGTACTTACATGCAGGGATCATTTTTCCATCCTCAAACTGCAGATTTCTTACTAGCACCTGAAAATTGAGAGGATATGATTTTAAATTATCTGGGAGGTAATATGTTCTTGTGAGAAGAGGTTTTAGGCATTAATATGGTTGTTGAAATAGTAAATTGTTTGCAGCAAATTTCCTACCTGTCTTTCAGATTCTTTCCTAGTATTAGTACATTTTAATCCATATTGGAAATGAATATGGATTAAGTGAGAAGCAAAATATTAATGCCTTCTCCTAGGATGGCAGAGGATTGATAAACTCCAAGCGAATTAGCCAGCTGTCATTACCAGCTAGATTTGTATAGCTTGACAATTCTATCTTACTTGCACTTCTTGCTAGTTGCTCTATCCATGCTCATGTTTGCCAGGGTAAGTACTTACCATCTTCCCATCATTACCAAAAATGACTAGACCATTCTTGGTTACAAGCCCAGGTCTTGAAGCACCTTTTATCGCCAGCTCTTGTCCAGTGGGCACTGAAGCGTCAAGTAATGATGACCCATAAAATGTAACCACCTAAAAGTAAATGGAATTAAAAGTGCACAGATTCTGAACATGCTCTAAAATTCTTATAATGATACTATTTTGAAGCTTTAACATAATATAAATAAAACTACCTGGACATGGGAAACATGTTACAACATTATTTCTATATCTTCACAACCCAGGACACGTAAAACTTCAGAAACTGCCTAAACCTGCAAAGCTGCTTAGATGTAACCATGTGCATGCTGGAACCAGTGCAGAAAGGGAAGCACCATTTGTCAGTGCATGCTCAGAGTGAGAGACCAACAGAAGCCTGGCCATGACTGATGGAGTCCAGCTCTGCTCCCAGGCTGGCAATGCTAAACACTGCCTCTCTTGTGCTCTTCCTCTCTTTTTGGTGTCCCAAATCAGTGACAGTTCCTAGACATTAGGTTAGAACCAGGCTTTGGAGTAGCCTACCAGCATATGAATAATAGTTAAGTAACAAAATACAGACATCACAGCCAAGAAACAATATGATTTGAAAATATTTTATGTAAGTACAATGTGGAGCAAATATATAGTGCTTTTAATACATCGAAAATGAAGTAGCTGGGTTTGGATAAAATAAGATAGATTTATTTCTGCATATGATCTAGGCACAAATCTCTTTAAAATAAAACCTTTGTTATTTCAGTAGCTTTCAGTGTTTCATTTTGCTGGTAATACTATGATGTTGCCCACTGTACAGCATGGGTTGTGTTATGCTACAATGCATGCCTACTCCCCAGAATGAATGCTACAGTCTGGTTCCACCCTTCTTCCTTATTGCTTTGTACCATGCCCATTTTTTTCCATATATTACTCTTTTCTTTCACTGAATTAAATGGATCTGTCATTTAAAGTAAAGTATCTTAACCATTGTGCTCTGTACATTTGTTTAGGCGCCTGTTCTAGATATATACAAAACATGCAGTCACCAAATGAGAGCTACTCCAATATAACTCTCATTTGCATTCAACTGTATGCAGACACCTTTAGTTTTGTAATAAAAAAAGTCAAAAAGAAGATGTAGAAAAGAATAAGAAACTTCTGTTTTTCAGACCATACCTGGCCATCTATTGTTGCCCATGCTCCAGGCACTTTATCATGCCCTCGAATCCAATTGTGCAAAGATGCTGCAGGTTGGTCCCAGGAAATCTAGGAAATCAAGACATGCCACCTAATTCTTTTCTATTTAGCTACAAATCAACTTAGTAATATTTTCCAATGAAAGAATTACAAATTTTTCCTCTTTCAACCATTCATACATTTAGAATACAGTAAAGGTCTGGTCTAATAAAGAACGATCAGTAACCTCCAGATGGCTAAACACTGAAGCCCTAACAAATGGGATGCTTTTAGCTCTTCTGTGTTCTCTGCAGTTGTCATGGGTTTAGCAGCAGCAGTCATTTTTCTTTAAGCAGTAGCTGGTGTAGCACTGTGTTTTGGATTTTCAGC
>JASSUY010010294.1:0-24490 GCA_032466535.1 Forpus xanthops
TGAGGCAAAGAAATCGTTAAGAACCTCAGCCTTCTCCAAATCCAGGGTAGCCAGTTCTCCCGATGGCTTCTGAAGAGAGCCCACGTTGTCCCTAGCCTGTCTTTTATTTGTAATGTACCTATAGAATCCCTTCCTGTTATCCTTAACATCCCTAGCCAAGTTTAATTGTAAGTGGGCCTTAGCTTTCTTAACCTGGTCCCTAGCTTCCCGCTAGATTAGTCCTGTAGAAAGTAACATGCACCTTGTGCTTTAATATGAATTTTTACTTCTTGACCAAATAAGTGCTCTTAAGATCATTTTTCCTTTAGAGAAGCATTGGAGAAAATTAGGTCATGTCATCTCTGTTTGAAATAAATGCATTTTAAAAATAGGAAATGCATTCTTAGTTTTGAGATAAAAACATTGTAGTAGGAAGGGGAGGATTTAGTTGGCACGTACCAGAAAGTCATGTTGTACTTAAATATGCTCCTCAGTCATTCAGCATCTTGATGAGGAAAGCTGGAACAGCAGAGGTCAGGTAGCAGAAGATAGAATCATACAATAGTTAGGTTTGAAAAGAACCTTAAGATAATCTAGTTTCAACCTCCTTGCCATGGGCAGGCACACCTCCCACTAAACCATGCCACTCAAGGCTCTGTCCAACCTGGCCTTGAGCACCATGGAGCATTCACAACTTCCCTGGGCAACCCATTCCAGTGCCTCACCACCCTTATATTAAAGAATTTGAGATGCAAAAGCTATAATAGCATGGTAAAAGTGGTATACCATGTGTATTTTTTCATAGCATGCTTACTCCTTCTATTCATGGCCATTTTAAAATTTCAGAACTTTATTCTTACAGCAATGAAAGTTAGAACAACCCATTACTGTAAAGTAATTGAAAGAGCCTGGTCAACTGTGCCTTGGTGAAAGGCTTCACAGTGGGCTGTTGCTGCACCAGGGATTTGCCTCTGATCATGATAGGCTGAGGGATAATGGTTTTAAGCTAAAAAGGGAAATTCAGGCTGGATGTGAGGAAGAAATTTTTTACAGTGAGGGTGGTGAAATCTGACACAGGTTGCCCAGAGAGCGGGTGGATGCCACAACTCTGAAGATACTCAAGGTCAGGCTGGACTTGGTTCTGAGCAACATGATCTGTTGAGGATGTCTGCACTTACTGCAGGAGGTTGGACTAGATGACCTTTGAAGATCCCTTCCAATCCAAACTGTTCTATGATTCTATGAGATGTAACATATATTCCATTTAAAGATTGCAAAGAGATTTATGCTTTGTTGAAGTAGACTCCCTCCTTGCTAATGATGAAACACCTAGTGTTTAGGAATTGTAGTCGGCAGTTGTTCATTAAATTAGTTTGTGGAATTGTTCTGCATTAATCATGTTATGCGCCTATAAAAGCAAAACACTGTCGTCACTTTCAACATTTTACTTTCTTTGAGAATTTCTTCTTTCTAAGGCAGAAATAGTTTTGTAGAAATGCAGAATGTTACATATCATATGTTGAACTGGAAAGATAGTAACTGCATCTCATGCTGATTTTCTTTGCCTTTTTTTTTTGTGTTTTAGAAAATCTTCAGGCGAATGAAGGGCATGTATGTATAAACTCGAATGCAAAGGGTTACTGGGCTGAGAAAGCTTTGGGTACACAACAGTGTCAGTCTCGTGAATTTTCTTGAAAGCAGTGTGTAATCTTATAATGTGTTCTTCATTTTCAGGTTCTTTTGTCCTCCTCCGTGTGTGTATCTTATGGGCAGTGGATGGAAGAAAAAAAAAGAGCAAATGGAACGGGATGGTTGCACTGAGCAAGAGTCACAACCTTGCGCCTTCATTGGAATAGGAAACAGTGACCAAGAAATGCAGCAGCTGAACTTGGAAGGAAAGGTAGAAGAAATGTAATAAACCACTCAGATTACTGCGAAAGATATTGTAGCTACATGGTGCATATTTCAAGGAATACTTTTGCTTATTTGTGATAACTTTTGTTACACAGTAGCAGCTACTTCATAAGTGGTTTAAAAAAAATCTGTCAGAAATTTGTAGGATAGTTGATTAGGTGGATTTGGTTCATGGGATACTAACCTGTAATGTGGAGGTTGTTGATTCGGAGTCGGTAAACTGGTAGATTGTTTGGTAGGCGTCAGTGAATAACTGAAGTAGGGATTTTGGCCTAAACTCTGTGTCTTTCTCTCTGGCTTACATGAATGGGTAATCTTAACAAAGAAGTATTTGAACAGCATCTGCTGCCAGAAGTGGTCTTTAAGTCCCTTTGCGTAAAAATACAATTGAAACAGAGTCTTAATAAATTTAGTAAGATTCAGGTTTAGTTTTTTTTTTTTTTTTCCTCAGTTATGCAAATTACTACAAAAATATTTTATGATATTTGTGATGACTTAAACAGTTGGAATAGAACTGGCAACATTTCAGTGCTCATTTTAGGTGGTTGTTTTGTTAAGCAGTATTTAAGAGCTATCTAGTATTTCCAGCCCAGTCTATTTAGAAATGCTTTAGATGTTACTGAATAGGGAAAAGAATAAAAGTTCTTTTTGAGATTTTTCTTTTTTTTTTTTAAGCTCCTTTTTTGCAAGCAGCATATAACACCTAGCCACGTTTTACATTTCAAATACCAGTCATCTCTCAGCCTTTCAAGTAAAAATTGGCTGAACACTTCTTCTGCACAGGCAGCCTCTTGTGCATGCCCAGTGCACTGCCTGTATAGCTCTGCTCAAATGTAATTTTTAGTAGTGCTCTTAATCAGAGATGGATTTGACATGATTATAGTATCTAATCATCTGGTTTCTAGTCCTGATAAGGGTCTTTAGGAAAAGGCACTAAAGTTGAGTGCTAAACTTCACAAAGCTAAACACCAATCATAAAAGATACCCATATCGAAGAGATGGAAAACACAGTTTCTGATCTAGTTTAGAAACTATTGCATCAGTTTTCCTATTTTGTTCATAAGTAAGTATATGTAGTTTCTTAAACTGGGTTGTCTTGAAAAAACAACAGTATGTTTTCACCTACAGAATTATTGCACTGCCAAAACATTATACATATCAGACTCAGACAAGAGAAAGCACTTCATGTTATCAGTAAAAATGTTCTATGGCAATAGTGACGACATCGGTGTGTTCCTCAGTAAACGGATCAAAGTCATCTCCAAACCTTCTAAAAAGAAACAGTCACTGAAAAATGCAGACTGTAAGTATTTTACATTTCTCTATGTAGCAATTCATTTTGCCTCCTGCTGATTTTTTTCTCATGTGTTCTTATGACTACAAAGTAAATACAGTTTTCAATTTCTGTTTTTCTGATGTATTTCAGATTACAGTGAGTTTTATGCAGTCACAGTTAATTATCCAGTAAATGTAAAAAGTCCACCAAAAAAACTATTCTTAGGAGTGAATCCTTGTAGACAAATGCATAAAGAATGCTCTGCCTTAGCTTTCTAAGCTGTTAGATCTCTTAAGCTGCCTGATGTGGTGCTTAGGATGATCTGATCAGCTTCAAAGAGATATCTTTCAGATTGGGATAAATCAGTAGCATCACATTAGCCAAACTGCGCTTCATTGTATCACAGCCACTTTCTTACTATCTCATGCCATTTGCATGTTGTTTTTAATGTTTTACATGGTTCCTTTTACTTAATCGGTCAAGAAGAAAATGGTGATATTTCACCCAGATTTATTTGCTTACTGTGTTTTTTCAAATAAAGGTATCTCTGGTGCTGATATATAATTGGGATCGTTTTTGCTTTTTCCTCGAAGTTTTTACCTCCATAGCACTGGAGCACCTCAAGAGATACGCTTTTTTTTTTTTGTTTTTCTCTCTCTTCACTAGTGCTTTAAAAGGCTTTTCCATCTGTGTTGGGCTGGAACCCATTTCTCCTATGGAATGTGGATCTCGGGGCACTAGCTTGCCACATGACTAAAGGCAATCTGTTGCTGTGCAGTTCACGCCCATGGGTTCAGAGTATGCGCTGTTGACTTTGTGTTCAGATGGATAGTTTTGATGGACAGTGAATACGAACCAAACATTCTTTGACAGTAGATATGAACCAAGTAGAGGAAACATTCCTGTTTCATAGCAAAATGCTAGTTGCAGATTTTTTCAGGGGAGCGGACTTAGTATTTCACTCTCTCTTGAATGATAAGTAAGTTCAGATACGAGAAAATGTCAAGTTGCAAGGTTAAAATTTTACGTAGTTTGCCTGTCTTCCTTTCAATTGGTTGTGATTACTATGAATAATTTCTTTATACTTCTTACACACTCTGAGTGATCACTGCAAGTTGAAGTACTTTACAAGAGCGAGTTAATGCTTAAGCTCAAATAATCAGTTGTTGGAGAACTAGGAACTGGTGGCAAGCACTGGCCCATTTGGCTAAGTGGCAAAATTCTGTGAACTAGCATGCCATTGGAGAACAGCCACTGTGTATGTTCCCCACTTGTAATTTTGTCATTATTTTTGATCTGCCATAAATATAAATGTTTTCTAAATTTACCAATGGTTGAGAAGTATTTTTTAATTTCGTCAGTTTATTTTACTGTATTTGTGAGGTTTTGTTACTTTTCTATGTAATACTGAAGTAATTTTATAATCCCAAGTCTGTCTGTGTTCCTTGCAGTATGTATTGCGTCAGGGACAAAAGTGGCACTATTTAATAGACTTCGATCCCAAACAGTTAGCACCAGATATTTGCACGTAGAAGGTGGTAATTTCCATGCCAGTTCACAGCAGTGGGGAGCATTTTACATTCACCTCTGTAAGTAAAAATGACACAATATATATTTTCACCTCCCTTCCTCCATCCCCACAAAAAAAGTCCTGTATTTTTTTCTTGTATCTTAATTGCTCATATGTGGATTTGTTTCATTACTGGCTGTATATTTGATGTAATGGTGGGATGTTAAATTTTCCTCCAATTGCGGTAAACAGTGGATAAAACAAATAATGTGAAAATTCCTGTTTCATGCAGTGGATGATGATGAATCAGAAGGAGAAGAATTCACAGTGAGAGATGGCTATATACATTATGGGCAGACTGTCAAACTTGTATGCTCAGTCACTGGCATGGCACTCCCAAGACTGGTACAGTTTAATTTCTCCAATGCTGTAATTAATCTGTAGATGGATATGTAATGTAATTGAATTGTTGGATTTGCATTGTTTACAATATTTGGCTTTATTTTTCCTTTTAGTAGTATATGTTTTATATGGAAAATGGCATTCAGTGTAATGAAAGTATATTTTTATATCTGCAGATTAATTCTGTAAGCAAAGAACAGCTTGTAAGATAAGTGTAGAGAATTTCTCAGAATTCAAACCTACCAAACTAGGTTAATCTGCAAGCTGTCCTTAAGAATATGTCTATTTTAAAACAGTAATGTGGGCCCCAGTGTAGCAAAATAGTTTAAATATTGATATCAAATAGCTGAGTAAAGTCTTTGCAGCCAGCAGCACTATTCCATTTGTTGAGTTCAGCACAGCTTTAAAAATACTCTTCCAACTTGAATCTGAAACCATTTCTGTGTACTTCTAAGGATATATAATGATATCAATATCAGCTTGCAAAAGCATTTTGAACATTTGTTAATACTGTCTGTTTAAAATACAGAACATTGAAAATGCCTGTGTAATTACTTTTTTTTTAGAAAGAAACAATTTCAGCCCTTGTCTTTGTCACAGACACAAAATTGATTATAACCAGTTATGGTTTGTGAACCAAATAAATGATTGCTGTAATGGTTTTTATAAATAAATTTAAGTATAATTACAGATTTATTTTTTACCTCCTGTTTTATGCACTTAATGTCGGCCTAAGTGGAATTTTATGTGACTGATAATAAACAATGCTTCATATGCAGTCCTCTGTGAAATTGTGGTTTGCAGCCCATTATGAACTTTATACGAGTCTTTGCTAATTCCACTTTTAACTAGAAACAATTTTTAGAATGTGCTGATGTAAAACCAACCTTCCCTTCAGGCAGTTTTTTGTTCCCCTTTTCAGACTTATTTTACTAGGACTGTAATGAGAAATTCTCTCCTAATATCAAGCTTAGTTTAAAAAGAAGAGTAAAACTGCTCAGAGTAAGTGGCATAAAATGACCACTAGAATAGTTGGTTTTTTAGTCATGTTATTTGACAGAAAAATCCAGACCTGGTTACGACTAATCTGGTTCAGTGCACATGATATTCAGTAAGAGTATCTCACTTTATCTGTGGGCTTCATGATAATATTTTCTTATTGCTAAAAGGAGATGCCATCATTTATGATTCCAGAAACCTTATTTTTAGGTGGAAATAGATTAAAACAAATTAGGCTAAAGGTTCCTGTTTTGTTTGCTATTAGGAACATTTGTCATGCTGCTTTACAAGATTGATAGCAGGTAATGTGATTAAAAAGTAACTTGCAGACATTTTATAGGTTAATGCAAAGAACTTTGAAGAAACAGGTTAACCTTGAAGCTTATATTGCTAATAATGCCATTTATTATCATTAGAAATTGCAGAGGACATGATTGGCTGATTTGTCAGCTTAGAAATCTTCAGGCACTTTAGCTGCTGCTTGTGTTGATGTTGCATAAAATGAAGTATTAAAAACTTTTTTCTGGAAGTTGAGTTTAAGTTCCAAGCTACAGATTTTTACTGTCTGTAAAGTAATAAGTTTTTTAATTTTTAAAAATATATTAGTGAAACAGCTCTGAATTGAGTCAGCAGCTACTTTTTCACTGAACTGCTGGATGTGAGGAACAATTGTTCTTCGCAGTAGTCTTTAAGCAATATTTAATGACCACCTATTGTTAAGATACACTATGATTGTTGTGTTTGCAAAATTGTACTTAAGAGCATCTGAATAAACTACAAAGTAAATATTTCCTTTCAACTGTTCTCATTCAGCAACCAGTCTTCCACAGAATGTGTGGATTCTGTCAATGATGGAAGATTCTGTGGAAGTCTGTTAATACTTGACCTACTGCTTGTTTGTACCATGAAATGGAACAAAAGTAGATTTTGCTGAAGCATCAAGCTTTTTCCTTACTCTTACTCAAAAAAAGATAAAATATATATGCATGCAGCACACTTAAGATGTAGTACTGAGTGACACTTCAGTGGTGTGTTCTTATTTCAAAAGCCCTGAGAATTATGAATCCAGCGTTGGTATTAAATCGGGAGGCATGGAAAATTAAAAAAAAATACCTTTTACTAACAGTACATATGTAATCTCCAATGTAATGAAGTACAGAAACTGACTTAAATGTGTATGTACAATTTTCCTTCACAGATAATTCGAAAAGTAGATAAACAAACAGCGTTATTGGATGCAGATGATCCAGTATCGCAGCTCCATAAATGTGCATTTTACCTTAAAGACACTGAGAGAATGTATTTGTGCCTTTCCCAGGAGAGAATAATCCAATTTCAAGTGAGTTGTTTAAAACAGGGTTGAGCTTGGAAATATCTGTGGTTCTTACCCTTGTTACACATTTCTCTGGCAAGCTCTTTTCAGTGCTTTTTTTTTAAATGGTCTCAGCAAAATGAAGAGTTCGCATCAGAAAGCAGCTTTGATCTTAAGTTCTTTTCATCTAAACTGGTAAATTCACGCTAGTTGAAGTTTATTTGACATTTTGACGAGTGAAGGTTATGGTTACAGATGTACATATCCTTAAAGCTTAATGGAAGAAAATAGAATTTAGGTAATAAAATTAGAATTTTTGAGTCAAATTCTTTTTCTGTACCTGTGTTTAACCTATACACAATTTTCTTACTAATTGTTAGATGATGGAATTAGTCAGAAAGGTGTTTGTTGCGATAAAAAATAGTTGTCAGTGTATTTTCTATGTATGCATGTATACTAATTTAGTACTGTTTACAGGAAGACAGTGAAAGTTTGACTAATTTGCGAGGTTGTCAGTTCAGCTTCTCTTCCATGTCTGCAGAAACACTGAAATATGAATCTGTGATTCTATAAGCATGTATTTTCTGTATTTTATGGATGGTGGATGGTGGCTCTCTGAAAAGAAGAAATAATCTTGGCCTTATGTAAATCATACTTAATGGCAACTTATTAGACTTGGAGTCTATAGGTGTTTTAGTCACTTTGCATTATTAAAACAAGATCTGTTTTAAATAGTTGCTTGTAGTTGGTATAGTTTGTTGGTTATTGGCTGTTGAATAATGTTAAAACTTTGAAAGCTGAACTGAAATAAAACCCAATAATAAACAGAAGGTTGGAAACATGACAGTATCACAGGTGAGAGTTACGGTGTTCTCACAAGCTTTAGTTTTCTACTACTTTTTGCTGAAATGTATTTGACTGTTTCTTTAGGTCATTTTATTACAAGAAGTACGTAAGGAAACATGTTTTTGGAGTAGACAATGTCACTGACTGAGTTGGTTTTTAGCTCTGTGACTTGGCAAATGAGTCTACAGGTCAGATTGAAAACTTTTCTTTCTTTATAAGGCCACTCCATGCCCAAAAGAACCAAATAAAGAAATGATTAATGACGGAGCTTCTTGGACAATCATTAGCACAGATAAAGCAGAATACACATTTTATGAGGGGATGGGACCCGTCCATGCTCCTGTGACACCTGTGCCTGTTGTAGAAAGTCTTCAGGTAAGTTGGTTGGTTTTTTGTTTGTTTGTTTGTTTGTTTTAATAAACTTATTTTTGTAACGCAGATTTAACCTTCATGCTACCATTGTGCCATACTGTTCTTACTTGCTTTATAAATAGGTTACTTACTTTATGTTGCAACAAATTTTCTCATCTGCATTTCAGAATACATGAACCTGTCCATCATAGGAATAATATTAATGTTGTTGTATACATTAAGAATTTTATTTCTTAGAGTACCATGGTAGTAATATGCTTGGGACTTCTACTTTTGTTTGATTATTTAGGAATTGATTTAGACTCTTAAACCAACCAACTATAGATCAGAAGGAACCAGATAGATACTTGTTAAGAAAATCAGCATTCTGCTGTGGAAAAACTTAAAGCTCTCCTAACACGTTCCCCAAAAGATTCATTGTTCTTTGTTTTCAAAGCCGTATTGACTCTTGTTCTGAGTAGCCACTATCAAAACTTGTAAGCTCTTTCAGGATATCAGATTAATTGGCAGTATCTTTTAGATGTGTTACTTCTTTTACAGTTCAGTTATGTAGGTATTTCTTTCAGTTTTATCCAGCTGACAGAAACAGAGCTGTTTACAGCTCTTATATGTATGTGAAGAATTTTTCTTGTTTTGGTTTTCTTCCTCAGGCGGGGGTGTATATTTTTATTAATACTTTTTTACAGTGGATTTTCTTCTTTTTCTATTCAATTCCTTTCCAGTTGAATGGTGGTGGGGATGTAGCAATGTTGGAACTTACAGGACAGAACTTCACTCCAAATTTACGTGTCTGGTTTGGGGATGTGGAAGCAGAAACCATGTACAGGTATAGTATTTCCTACTACTTTTATGGTGACTACATTTTACTGGATGCTTTGAAGAAAATATATTCACATGTACACCCTGAAGCATATACTTTGTACCCTACAGAGAGGGATCTGGGAGTGCTGGTTGACAGGAGGCTCAATATGAGTCAGCACTGTACCCTTTCAGCCGAGATGGCAAACTGCATCCAGCTGGTCAGAAGAGGTGGTTATTCCACTGTATTTAGCATTGGTGCAGCCTCACCTTGAGCACTGTGTGCAGTTCTTGGCCCCACAGTTTAAAGAAGGATGTGGAGGCAATTAAATATGTCAAAAGGATGGCAACAAAGCTGGTAGATTGTAGGCTGGAAGGAATGTCTTCTGAGGAGCAGGTAAGGACTCTGTGCTTGTCTAGTTTGGTGAAAAGGAGGCTGAGGGGTTACCTCCTTACTCTTGAGGAGGGAAGGTGGACAAGGAGCTGAAGAGATCTTCTCCCTGGTATGTGCCAGGATGCATGAGTGCTGTTCAAAGCTGTGTCAGTTGGGGTTTCGACTGGACTTCAGGGAACATCACTGAGAAGGCAGTCAAACACTGGAACAGTCTTCCTGCAGAGGTGATTGGTTCCCCAAGCCTGTCAGCATTTGAGGCATTTGAAAAATACTCTTAATAAGATGCTGTAACTTCTGGTTAGCTCTGAAGTGGTCAGGCAGTTGAACTACAAGATCTTTTGTAAGACCCATCCAACTGAACTATTCTGATCTGTTCTGTTCTCTAAGCTTAAGTTTCATTGTGCTCAGTTGACTTTTGTGTTTTCCAGGTGTGCAGAGAGTATGCTGTGTGTTGTTCCAGACATTTCTGCATTTCGGGAGGGCTGGAGGTGGGTCCGTCAGCCAGTCCAGGTTCCAGTAACTTTGGTCCGTAACGATGGCATAATTTACTCCACCAGCCTTACCTTTACATACACACCAGAACCAGGGCCACGACCACACTGCAGTGCTGCTGGAGCAATCCTCAGAGCCAACTCGAGCCTTATGGCTTCCAGTGAAACAAATACAAACAGCGAGGGAAGTTACACAAACGTCAGCACAAATCCAACCAATGTCACATCATCTACAGCAACTGTAGTTTCCTAACTACTGTTGTTTGTCTGGACTTTAACTGACTTTTGAGTGCTACATTCAAGAGAACTGAACAATTTTTGTGGTTTCATGGGAGAACACCTTTCCATTTTAGGTGATATTATTTGAACCTTGTTACCTGCAAGTGCTGATCTTAAATATAGAAGCCACAATAAATAAAAAAAACCAACTACCACCACCAACACCGGAAACATAAGAACTTTATTGAAAATCTATTTTTCAGCTGTTTTTTTTTTAATGGGCAAGAAACAAAAAATGTGGCTGGGATACATGTTGAGCAAACTAGAAAACATGAACACAACATAGTTTTTATGGACCAAGGAACTTGTATAAGCTTTAGTATAAAAGGTACATTTTCACCATACCTTTTTTGTATCACAACATATAGTACACTTTTGTTACCAAATAGTTTATATTTTTTTTTTCCTCTGAGCTTTTGCTCTGAAGTATATTCAGGTTCCAAGCCTGACCATGCTTGTATAATCTAATTACCATACTCTTCCAGTTTTAAAAAAATATATATATTTTTGGTCTGTGGCTGGAACTGTTCCTTTTTTTAAACTGAAGTCTTGTGACTTTTTATGAACTGAAATTGTTTTTATTTCAGCAAGTAGAACCTTGTAAAGGCCAGCATATTTTTTTTAAGATTATATGAAGTCTGTGCAAAAGCTTTAAAAAATGCCTCTGCCTTGCCTGCAATACATGCAATGTATGTTAACTTTAGTGCTCTGTTTTCAGTCATTGTTAATAGTTATTTCTGTTTTCCTTTTTTAAATATGTATTTATAGTGATAATTCATGAGGTTCTAACATTACGTGAGTTTTTTTAAAAGTGGCATCTCAAGCAGTCATATTAATGATTGTTCATATCACAGGCATACGTTGGTGTTTTTGAAGGGTTGTTACCGGGTTACTCCCTCTCTTCCTTGCTCAGTCATAGTACATCTGAAAATGTTTCAGGATCTGTTCAGGTTTTTCTAATCTTGTACATAATTTGTATTAAGTGTAAGTTAAATGTTTTATTTCAAAAGTGGAATGTTCCAAATAACTTCATTTGGCAGCATGTCTTCTGTCTTGTTGGCATGTAACTAAAGTACCATGAGAAATATGTGCTACAAATGGGATCGGTAGGTGATGCCCTTCATCATTTGAGAATCACAACAAGCATGTTTTTCTTCATACTGTTCAGTAAATTAGGCCAGACTTTGGTGTAACACTTGTATTGAGAACGTGCTTTCATTGTGGAGTGATCATACCATAATAACTAGAAGTAAATTTTATTACTTAGAAATGGGCAAATAGAAAACCATAAAAGCACTATGAAGATGTTAACTCCTTCCATCCTTATTTCCTGTGGGTTTCTCTTTCCCTGCCAAGAGCTTATGCAGCATTCAAGTCGTCTCTCCATCATAAATTCAAGGCTCATTTGCACTTTGACTTTGTTGGTTGTTGCATTTGTTTTTCATTTTGCCATGTTTTTTGTCCCTCCTTGCAGACCTGCCTGCCTCATTTGTATTTGAAAGAATACCCCAGTAGTTCATTTGTAGTCACAGAACTAGGCATAGACTCATAGGACAAGTTCTGATAGTGTGATCTTCCTTTTTAAAAGCCAAAATACAAATTTTGTGCTGTGTTCAGCCTTTTCCATACCCTGAAGCAAGAGTCACAACTGCTGTGTAAATGTGAACCTGTGGCTTCCTACAATATGTTGCTTACAAGCTTATCTGTTGACAGTTTTCATAGGGTTTTAATTTCTGACCACTTATTTCAGTTGCAACACCTACGACCATTTTAAAGCATTGTCTCTGCACCATATTTGTGTACTCTGTGCTCCGTTCTACTTGTTTGCTTTAGTGCTCTGTTGTATATGTGAAACAATGTGGTTAAAGGAAGAAATCAATTATAAGGCATATTTAGCTAATAGTACAATTGGTGCCACTGTCCTTTGAAAATGTGCTTGTATTCTACCACAGGCCTTCATATTTGCTATTCTGACAAAATTTCTTCCCATGACGTAGTCGCAGTGCTGGTTCTTAGTACTAGTGAATACTGCCTCACCTCATCTCCGTTTCAGTGACCAAGGGCAGAATTCATTGTGGCCTTATCTCTGTTTTAAACTGTTTACTGGCATTTACTTGCAAATGTGTTTACCTTTGTGAGTGCTATAAAATTTTGTTTTAATTGTGTTGTGGCAGGAATCATTTCACAGTGTTTTTGTTAGAAGCACATAAGTATCTTACAGTATGGCTTAAGTCATGAGCCACAGATTTTCGTCACCAGTTAGACTGAGAATTAAAATAAGCGATAAATATATATCAGATTCAGAGGGTATTCAAGAAGAAACCACAATATACACATGGTAGGCAAACCATAAGCCTTTTAACCTTCAAAGACTATTTAAAATAGCTTTTCAGAACTTGACACGTGCTTTTATACTCATTATTTTAAAATTTTTACATATAAATGCAATACTTTTTATATTCAGTTTCTGTACTTACATTAATTTTGCCCAGTAGATGCAATATTCCTTGACTTGTAAAGAACCTAATGACTTAGCCTAATATTTGGTGTTCTACACACTACAGCCAAGTGGGTAAAAAAAAGAGACTATTAAAGTTCTGCTTACAAGATCGTTTTAAACCCCATTTTACCCTCGGGCTTGTGGCTCCGTTGTTGCCAGTAGTTATTCAGTAGTACAGAAATGGTCTTCCAGGTCCTTACTGTTGTTAAGATGTCTGGTAGTTCAGATATATTATCTTCCTGAACTTTTTCCTGTGGGGTGATATTGTTACATTTATTGGCCTTGTGAGCTGTTAATCAATTTTCATGCTATTAACAATATCTCAAGATTTTGATAAAACTACGTTTAGAATGTTTCAGTATGAAACTATTATAACTGTTCAAGTCTAGCTGTGTTAAGTCTGCTGTTAATTCTATATACATAGAAATTGAGTCTGTGTTCAGAATGTTGTTATAGTTCCAACTATAGGAAGAAAAAGCATAAAAAGCATATTAAGTGCTCAAATTTAGCAATGCCTTTTTCTTACTTTCTTTTGTTTGGAACTGCATTTCAGAATTCAACACTAGCATAGTCTTTAATAATCTGCTGCTGATGTTTTTCCTAATTATTTGCCCGAGGGCGTCCCACAACTGTGTTAATAATGGTATTCTGTACTTCTTTTCATTGCACAGACTTATAAGATCAGAATGGTTACCTGAAAAGACATGAACTCAAGACATAAATCAGAGAATTCTCTATATACAAAATTTTAATGCCAAGTGAAGCAAATTATCTATTGGAAGTAAGCTACCCACTTGTTGATTGAATGACTCCATTGAGGTGTCCATCTTGAAACTAAGATGCTCTTCAATTATTAACGATATTATTTTCTTTCTTTCAAAAGCAGCTGTGTTTATGAGTACTGAACAAATGTGTATACTTTCCTGTGCCAGACTTTTGACTTTGTTTTCAAGCACTGTACTGTGGGATTGAGTGGCAGCTTTGTTAGAAAAAGAAGTATATTAGGGGTTCTACGTAACCCTTTTAGGACTGAACGATTTCTTCCCTTTAGATGCTGTAAATTAAATGAGCAGTTCTAACTTTGTAAACATGCTGTGTTCAGCACTGCATTTGCCCCATCTGGAGGTGCTATGCTAATGACTTCTTTCTAAATCCTGTAGCATGTGTATACATTCAGTCTTAAAAGGGTTATTTTTACAAACTGTGCACCTGTAAAGTTTCTTAGCAATAAGGTAGAAAAATGAGCAAGTTTTTACCATAATTTTGTAGAATTAATTGCTCAGTTCCATATTTCATCAAGAAAAACCCTGCAATATGGGCGGTTTTGAGGATTAATAAAAGTGAAATGTAAACCACATAAAGTGTTTTTGTCAAGTGTACTCTGTGTGTGTATATGTGCATATACTATTGGGTTTCATTTTTTTCCCTAAAGGGAAAATGCCATGTTACTGTTGATGTGACAAACATAATTGAACATCTGTAGAATGATTTAAAAGTAATTATAATTTGATCAGGTGCTGAAGCTTGCCACAATTTTGTGGATTTTTTTCAATGTTGACCAAGGAATATGGTTTTTATTTTCTTATTTGTGTGAACAAACAGTGAGGCCATCTATGGAGCCTGAACACCACAAAAGAAAACCAAGCCAGGAGTGGAAAAGTCTTCACTAGTTGTGCACAGTGAGGCTGTGCACACTGGACTCCACTTAAACAGGATATGGAATGTCCACCAAAAATCTAAATCGGTTTTGTTACTGCTTGTATTATTGCTGGAGTTAGATAAGAAACTGTTTATTTCCATAATGTAACAAAAAAACCCAAAACAACTGAAAACTAAAACAAACCAGTAACTGGTTCACTTTTTTATGTTATTTATTAAATAAGAAAGAAAAAAACAGAACTGTTTAATTGTTTAGCTACTTTATTATTGTAATTAGTATACCTGACTTGTTCTCATCCTTTCCTTAACTTCAGGCTGTCTGTTATTTCTTTCAGTTGGCTAATAATTAGAAGTAGAAATTTAGCAAGCTAGTTTGTTTCTTTCTTTGACAGAATACGCTAGTAGGCCCATAAGGAGCTTGAAATTATGCAGTCTTTTAGTTTGCAAGCAGAGATGATGCAGTCACTTGAAAAAAGTTTCTGAGGTGGGACGTGGACACAGCAGAGAGAGAATCTGGAATGGCAAAAACCTACCAGTACTAGTTTTGTGTTAAACTAATCCAAAAATCACTGGTTTATCTGTAAGACCTTGAAGGGGCCAGAAGTGGTTGTTAAGAAAGTGTGGCAAGAGCAAGAGAGGTGTCTTTAGAAAACATAGGTCATTTTACTAAAGGAAGTATATTACAGGTTTTTTATTGAGACATCTGTAGAGGTGAATGCCATTGTTACTAGGACACATAAGGTAGCCAGAAACAAAACACTCTTAGAGCTTCTGCTGTTTGAAACAGGGACAGTATGGGCAGATTACATCTCAAAATTATTTTTCAAGGACTCTTGCAGTCTGTTTCAGGAATGATAAATTGATTCTTCTAGAACAGAATAGGAATTGGATCTGAGATTTTGGCAGACAGAACGGTCATTTGCTAAACTTTAGTGTTGGTACATAAGAAACTGCATGGGATGGTGCTGGTCTTAGGCAGAGAACTTCGGATAGAAAAAATCTCTTAATCTAATCTTGACAATTAGCTATGTAAACAGTCTTGATAATAAAGATTGTTAAAATCCAGAGCAGAGGATTAAAAGGAGAATGGTGTAAAATTATTTGGCACTAGGAGAGGATTCATTAGGAGATAATTCATTTGGAGGATTGCATGCAGTATATGCTATTTCAGGAGCATTCAGAATTACAGAACTGGGACAGGTAGTTCACCTTTCTCAGTGCCCTGTGTAGATTGGAGTTGCATGTTTCTGAGAAGGCCTGAAACCCATCTATATGTGCTCAGTTAGTGTGTGCATAAAGGATATTTAGTTGTGATACCCAGTAGCACATTCTTAATGTGAGGCCAAAAGCATTGAGTATTAGCCCATATTAGTTATTTTCTCAAGTATTTATCAAGACTTTTGCATTTAATATTAGCATAAATTATGTATGCTAAAGATAAATAAGGAAGCCTTCAGCAAACTTGCAAGCTGACTGCTGTCTGAAAAAGATCTGATAAACCTGCCTGAATTTGACAGCTTTCAGATCCTGCATCTTCTTCAGGCAAGGAAAACGATCGTTAAAAGCTTGCTGTCACCTTTTGCATGTACTGTTGCCTTTGTATTCTTGTCTTGGTTCTCTTACTTTTCATGTAAGGGAACTTCTCCAGATCCTTAATTAGTTTCTAGCTTTTCTCTGAATGTGTAGATTTTGCTGCATAATTTAAGAGAAAGGAGTTGGTGTTAACTAAGGTGAGCTATTAACTTGTGAGACTAAGTGCTGTCATCTGCTGTTTCTACTGTTGTACTGTGGGATGGAGGAGAAAGAAATGTTCATTGTTTTTTAAGCTGCTTGTAGATATGTTGAATGGAAGTTTCTACAGACCTGGCCTTAGTGATCTGCAAGTCTTCATCTGAAGATGACACATGTAATTTGGAACTGTACAAAGGTGCCTGTGAGTCTTCATCTGGATGTAGAAATTCTTTGCTTATTACTCACCTTTTAATTATATTTCTTGTCTCGTTGCCCCCTCACCTGTGTTCATTAAAACCTTTAAATCATCTCCACTTTTAACTAAAATACCATTGTTCTACTTGCTGATTTGTTCACTTTGAAATTTGTCCTTTTCCACCTTTGTAAATTCCCACAGGCGTATTTCTCAAGCAAGATGGGACCTTGTACCATTTGAGCTAATTCTGTGCCCTGCCTCCATCTCTTTCTACTTCAGCTTCTCCTGAGTGACTTTGAGGCCTTTGGCATACAAATAAATGATAGCAGCTGCATTCATTTGTTCATTGCTACACCCATACTTTAAGATATTTATTATAAATTGTTCTCCATTGGCCATCCCATACGGAAGGAAGGAATTCATTACAGAAACCACAGCCTTACAGACCATACAATCAGCATATTTTTAAAACCTTCATAGTTCAACAATACAAATATATAAAAGGTAGAAACACTGACCTATGCATAGTGTGTTTTCTGCCTGGAAATTGTCTAATAGCCAACTGGTCACAAACATTTAAGTAGTCCATAAAAGCTCCAAGTGAATTTAATTCTGGTTTGAGCCCAGTGACTTTTTTTGAGTGAGACAGTGTGTTCTAGTGTTTCTTCTTGATTTTGATAATTATGATAAATTCTGTGTAATCTGTTTAGCACTAATCCAGCCAAGGTATCTGTGCTGTGAAATGGTATGTGATCCTGAGATCCACGCGGCTGTCTTCATTATATTTGGCAAACATGACAGGAGTGACTTCAAACTTGGGGTTTTGGTCTTCATCTGGATAACTTCACATGAAACTTCTGTATGTGCATGTGGTTGTACTGTTAGTTCAGTGTGAACTCTAAATATTTCTTTAACCTGCATAGGTGTGTCTCATGCAGCTCATAGACATACAGACACAAACCGCAGACACAAATGGTCAGTTTGTATCTTGTTAGCTTCCATCTTTTCTTTTTGTCCCCAATAATCTATTACTATGATGTCTTAAATTATGTCTTTTTCCTATTCTTGTAGTTTTTTTCTATTTTGGTTTATTTTGTTTTTCTTTTCAATTAGTTGTGCTTCAAATTTCATTTCAGTTCTCTTACTGCCAACAATCTTGCTTTGTGGAAATTGGCAAAGGGCAAATAGAAGATTCATGGTAATGTACTGCCCTAAAAAACATAATTGGGAATTCACGAGATTCAGCAACATCAGATTTTAGCATGTAAGAAATCATTAGGTTAAGAAATGCTATATCTGATTCTTTCAATGAATTCATATCTTGGTCCTAATGAAAGGTGTTCTGTGCTTTGCCTTTGAAAGCAAGAATTTTTAATTTCTGATGCTGTTTAACTTCGTTCTGTGGAGTTCTTTGTCTGCAAGATTGAAAAAACAAGCACCTTGACGTATAGACAAGGCAACTGCAGATTTGCCTCTTGAAGTCAATGCAATTCTGCCACAGCATCCAACTTCTTTTGAGGGAAGAAAGTCAACTGTCCCATTGTTTCTTCAGCCTCATCAGATTTTATGGGTGGTGGAGCCTGCTTTGTGTGACAATTTGTGTGATCAAGTATAGTTGCTAAGGTGGTGCGGTCTTGTAAAGTGCAGCAATACAACACAGAATATCTTGCAAAACTATTAAAAACACAAAAACCTTAAAATCTTTTATTGACAAAGTAGGCAACTAGCACAAAATTCCAGTTAAAGAAAGAGTTTAGTTTCTTTTCTTTTTTCCAGATGAAAACCCCTTGTGGCAGTGCTGTGCAGGCCATCGATTAGTTAGTGCAAATTTCAGAAAAGTTCCTAGCAAATTAAATAACTTCTGAAGGGCCTGATGTGCATTAACCTCTGTGTAGGCATGTGTATCTGTTTTGATAGTCCTTTTGCTGCTCCATACTGCTTTTTACGGCATCCCAAGGTTTAAGGAGCCATCAGGGTTTTGTACTCTGCTTGATGTGATGGCCTCAGTTGTGAGACTGATGTTTGTCATTTTCTGAGTTCCTTACATTCAGAAGGGTTTAGACTTCTGAATCAATTTCTGGTAAAGGGTTTTACTTTGGAGATTCAATAGACAGAAATGGAAAAATGGTCTGAAAAAAAAAAAGTTTATTATTTAATTTTCAAATAATGCGGAGAAGGAAAATACTTTTCTGATTTTGGGAGTATAAATGCAATCAGTGTTTAAGCTTTCAAATACATCTGCACTTTCTACCTACTGGTTCATTATTCAAGTTAAGTTTATGCTACTTAGTCAAAGAAAAAATGTTATGTGATTTTTATTGTTGGTTCATATTCTACCTTCAGATACTTTGGCTCTTGAGCTATCATGAGCCAAGTGTGTTTCATTCTAAAAATTTATGATCTAGGTGTCCTTATATCCTGGGCTACTTTAAAATTCAGAGTCTTAAATGATAAATTTTGATAAAATTCTGCTTTTGCACAACTTCTTACTGTCATCTTACAGGTAAACTTGGAGAAAATAGCTATCAGCTACCAATATAAATGTGTTAAAATAGGAAGCAAAAAAATCTGTGTCCCCTCACTGGGCATGAGGATGGTGAAACCATAAACTAGGCTTACCACCTGCATGGGATTGTCTTCAGAGCAAGGAGAAAATTTAAATACATTGTGCAGCCATAGCTTAAAAATTACATGTGAGTCTCTGCAGCTTCTTCTTCCAAGCTACCTTGAGGACACAGTTGTGAAATATGGGCGGAGTTTTGATACTCATCTGTCAGGATCTGAGAAAAAAGGATTAGCCAGTTTCACATTATATTACAATCTAGCTTCTCTTTCTCTTACCTGTACTTTCATTCTGTTTTAACAAGTGAATTATTTGCAGCTGGTCATATTAGAGTGAACCATAAGAATGTTGATGTTTATCTTGTTTTTCAGTTAATTTGATATATATGGAAGCACTTATTTCTTTTAAAAATGATGGGTTTTGGTTTTTTTTGTGGGGTTTTTTTTTTATTGTTTTTTTTTTTTTTTTTCACTAGCTAGCAAACTAGTGAAGTGTTCTCTGCAAAAGCACTATGGCATGTTCAATGCAAATTGGACACTTTTCATTTTTCTCATGCAGGAAATTCACAGTCCCAATGCAGTAGTATCCTGATGTAAAGGACATTTGCCCAGGTCCCAGAAAAAAAAAAAGAGTTTAGACCTTAAGTAATGTAAGTAATGCCAAGTTATTACATAAGATGGAAGGACAGAGCTAACACCAAAGGTGAACGCCAGCTTTTAAGCCAGGCTGCTGGAAATTTCAGGGCTGATAGGAGTTCTGAATCATGTAATGGATGCAGCCATTAGGCAAGGCCGAGTATTACTTGTCATATAGGCCAAGAGGAGATGGTGTTTCTTAGGGGTTTATTCCACTGGACAGCAGTGCTGCTGACTCAGAAGGAGGAAATGATGGCTCATGAAACCCTTCTGTTGAGTACCAGCTAAGGTGTCTCCTTGATGGCCAGGACTTATGAATCATTTTATTCCAAAACCTAACAATGTAAAATGGGAAAAATCAAATAAGAGATTAAAGGTAATAGCAGTGCAATCAGCTGTTGGACTTGAGCAGAACTGACTGACATCCTGTTATTCTCCAGCAATCCATTTATTATTCAAGAACTCAGGTACAAAATATCAAATCATATACATTATACCTACTAGGAAAACTTGGGCACGTATGCTGTCCAAGTTGAAATCATCCTGAATTTACCTAATCTTAATCAATTTGATGTATTTCGGAGCCACGTAGAGCAAGATTTTTAAAAAGTAGGAAAGGGTGAAAAAAAAAAGTAAATCTGATCATGATACTTGCTTTGCTTGCAAAGCTGGGAAAATAGTAACTGTCTGGCATCCCACTGAAGTACAGTAACAGTTTCTCTAGAGATTTCTAATCTGTTTTCCCTGGTTTTCCAATTAAGAATAGTTTATAGGCATTGATGAAACCCCTGCCCAGGGAGGTTGTAAAGTCTGTTTTCCATGTAACCTTTCAGTGGGTTCATTTCACCTGGAATGGGACAAGCTGAGGTTTAAATCCTTTTTCCAAACCAAGAACAGAACTAAAACCTGCTCCCTTCTCATCTTAAATCAGAAATTCTGGTTTGGATTAGAGAAGCTTTCTCCCTGCCAAAAAGGGTTCACTCTGAGTGCCTCATCTCCATCAAAAGTTCTTTGAGTAGACAGTACTATAGGGAAGCTCCTGATGAACTCTCACTTCACTGAACTTCTCAACTGAAGTTGAACTGCAGAGTTCTTCAAGGAGTGAATTATATCCCCAAGACAGAGAAATATGAATGATTTGGTGAGCACAAATGAAAAGCAAGGTGATGTTGACTGAGCCGTCACCTTAAGTACTCTAGGTCGTTGATAAGGGTCTAGGCACAGCAGACCATAAACAAAAATGGAAGAGGTAAGAATGGATTTGTGTTCAAGGGCTACTGGAATCTAAACTAGCTGTTGTCCAGAAAACTCCCACTGGCTGTTGTTTGGTGAGAAATAACGCCAATGTGCTGGGTTTCTACTTGCCAAGCCATCCAAATCAGTCAGCTGAGCTTTTGAATGGAATGATGCAGGAACCTCAGCTGACAGGCAGAGCTAAAATTTCAATTCATTGGGAAGGTGAAAGAAGAATTGTTAACTTGTAAATGCTACAAACCCTCCAGCACCTCACTACAACACTGAAACTGCTCTATCTGCTAAAAATAGCCTAACAAAATAATAAATGCCTGCACTTTGGGCCTCATGGAAACTCCACATCAATGGCTTTCTGAGCCCCACACCACTCCAGAAACCAGTGTTTGTGGTCAGAAGTCTTGCTGGACCCACCTGAGCATAAGATTCTGGACTGATAGATTTAAGACCAGTAAGAACAAACACATAAAATATAAATACACTATCTCATTTCATATACCCAGAGAAAAAGGAAATTGTGCTTATTCTGGCATCCTTACCCAGATAAGCTCTCATGAATGACAACAGGTTCTACAAATGTAAGCCCAAAACTGTTCGTAGCAGCTGCTATTTGGGAACAAACAGGACTAGATGGGACTGACCCCAGGCTGGGTTTGAAGCAGAAGTAGCTAATGGAGTATAAGGGGTTTTCTTGTCATCAGCAGTACCTCAGAGTATTCTGCACCTTTGCTTAGACCATTTCTTGCAAGGTATATCCCTTTCTGAAGATTTCTGTTGCAGGTCCTCTTTCCCAGGCCAAAAGACACTTAAATGTCTGTATTTTGAACTAATTTCCTCTTATTTCAGTACAATTTATGTACTCATTCAGTGGCTTGAAAATTCTGCTCCTGTTTCACCAGATGCCAAAAACTTTTAATCCACTCTCACCCTGCTCTACCTCCTTTAACAATGGATGTGTATATGCCATTGGTCCTTGAAATGTATTGCTAAAAGTGAAATCTAGAGGATCTATTTGTGTCGGTGATGTGTGTTTGAGATCTGGCACGTTCCACATAGACAAAGGGAATTGCTAGAATGGTGAGATCAGTCAGGGGAGGTGAAACAGAAAGGTTCATATAAAAGCTAGGAAACAAAGTAAAGGGAAGTCAAGGCAAATATGAAATTTTGCAGTATGAAAAACAAGGAAAAGTGAGTATAAAGTTACTTGATTGTGTAACTTGAAAAGCAGGTGTCCCCAAGTGTCGGTCCTTCAAAAGCCCTCCTGACTGCTATCTAAGATAACTGATTGCACAGGTGGAGGGAGTCTCACAGACCGCGAAATGTACTCGAAAGCACTTGCACAAGTATGTTCCTCTGGAGAGGACCAAGGACAGATGTAAGTAAATAACAATTCTTGGCTCAGAAGCAGAGCCTGAAGTTGCACAGATGGCTATGTTTAAGTCCACAGACGCATGGAAATAATAGCAAAGTTCTTTAGTTTGCTTTATGTAGTGGTAGATTAGAAAGCATTATTCAAACTAAATTTGGAGGAAGAACAGATGCAACATGAATCAGTTATAAAATTGCATTTTGGTAAGTTTATATTAATTTAGAAACGTTGCTCTTGGTAAGAGTCAAGGAGAATAATTGAATGTACAAGGCATTGTAGTCTAAGCAGACACATAGATTTGGAAATTATTGTCTAGAAAAGCCAGCTGGTAGCACTGGGATACACAGCAGACTGCTGCTGTCAGTCAGCAGGATGAGGACACGGGACCTGCAGCTAGAGTGAACTGGAGGTGGGGCAGGAGAGGCAATAGCTGTTTCCTCCTGGCAGAGTGTACCAGTCTTTAAGTTCGTTTACATGATGCTAGTGAAAAGTAGCATCCAGTTTCAGTAACTGGTAGCTAATAAATGCAAGCACCGCAGTTTTTTGGGGAGGAGAGTGTTGGTTGTGGGGTTTTTTTTTGTTTCATTTTTAAATAATCCCTTGCTTACATAGGTACTTGTTTTCCTACTTACCTGAGCACAACTGGGATTTGTGGTTTCTGAAAACTTTGTCACTTCTAGCTCAGTCTGATGGAATATAGGATCCTTATAGGATACCTCATACCATGCCAATAGTGGCAGAGATGTGGTCTGGGTTGGCTGGTGAACAAGACGTGGAGCTCTCAGTAGGATGCACAGTAAATGCACAGTGTTCTGAGGTATTGGGCTTTGGGGATAGAGGAAAATAGCTTTATGTTCCCTTAACCCATCAGCTAGATGAGAGCAATGTTCTGCTCACTAGCAGTATGGTGTGTGCAGCAGAATCTCCATGGTCCTGAGAGCACTTTTCCATCTGGCTTTTTGGCTTGGGGCATGCTGCTGAGACCCCAGATTCACTTGCCTGGTCTGTCTTGCTGTCAGAATTCCTTCAGCAGCAAAACCCTGTGCAAAGCTTGTGGGAGAGAAATGCATTCCAGAATAGTTTTTTCCTTTCAAATCTCCACTTTCCCCCTTGCTTAAAACACACCCTTGTGTACTTCTGTACACAAAGTGAAGTTGGGTTTTCCTTCCATCTTGCTGCCTAGGCAAAATTTTGTCTACCCCCATGTGTCTCCTTCACATACAGGGCACAGTTGCTTTTTTCTCTTGCTCTCAAAAGGGAGCAAGATAAAGGGAGCATTCTTGACAGTCCAAACCCAAAAAGTGTTTGCAATGATTCTTTTTCTCTGCAGATCAGATCACATTGTCCTTTCCTCCTTGTAATTTTTCCCCAACTCCACAAGGCCAAAGCATTTCCTGTTCACCTTCCTTCCCTTCTATTCCTACTCCAGTCCTACATTTGGGATCTGCAGAGCCACCCTTCCAGCTGTAAGTTCATCAAATTCACCTTTTTCTTCAGTCACCATCTTTCTAAATATTTGCTCCTCTACCCACCTTACTAATCTCTTTCAAATCTCACAAGCAATGCAGGACAAAGCTGTGCACCTGCAGCTTGCTCTCTGCTTCTCTACACAGCCTCTGTAATTGGAGGCTTGTCAGTCTTGGCTTCAGTGTGTAGCAGAGAAAGTCTCTGTGGGTTTTAATGGATATTTGACAAATTAGTGCAGCAGAGGAGTGAGGTTGGATGTTAATAAAGATTTGATGTCTTGTGGAAAACGCTGCCTTTCAATGAGCATTCTTTGAATTTCCACCAGCTTTTAGTTTTCACTAAAAAGAAAGGAAATAAATGCAACAGAAAACTAAAAAGTCAGATAGGAAACCTGTTTAAATAGCATCAAGTGTCTGAAGCAAAACAATACAGTCTGGGAAAGACTGTCAGGCATAGCTGCATGTTCCCTGGTATTTTTCTTCTTTAAAACTTTTAGGTTTTTGTTTAGTTTTCTGTTGCATTTATTTCCTTTCTTTTTAGTGAAAAC
>JASSUY010010295.1:0-39035 GCA_032466535.1 Forpus xanthops
CAAACCCCTGAGTACAGCACCACCCTTCTAACCATTTATTAACTTGGTCAATCCTCCTAGCCTTTTTAAGGTCTTGCCCTGTATCCTGGAGAACAGACGAGAAGACAGTCTGAGCTCCAGAGCCCCTAACCACCTCTCCCAGAGCTCTGTAGTCCTTCTTTATATTCTCTAGGCTACTGCAATCTGTATCAGTAGCACCCACATGGATCACTAGAAGCGGGTAATAGTCAGTGGGACGGACTAGAGCAGGCAGCTTCTCCGCAACATGCCTAATCTGAGCCCCTGGTAGGCAACACACCTCCCTCGAGACTGGGTCTGACCGACAGACGGTTCACTAACAACATGGGTTAAATATGTGCAACTCAAATTTTGAGTTTAGGTTGATTTAATGGTGATGTTATCTGCAAAAGGCTTGAATGCATGAGAAAGCAGTTTAGAGCATAAGGGAAAGACCTGATGTAGCAGAGCCATTTGTGTAGGTTTTCATGAAGTATAAGAGCAGTATAAAAGCAATATAAATAAAAACATGGTAAGAAAGTATAGGAAAACAATGCTCCACATCATAGAGTAGGCCAAGAGTTCTTCATGTTAACTGAAGCAATATGACACTAAATTTTGTCTGGATGGGGGATGTAGCAAGCACTAAGGTAAATTGCAAGTTTAATGATGTTTTCTGTAAGGACAAGCACTAAGGGGAGTGTGTCTGACAGTGTGGAACCACCATGCAGAGTAACCTGCTGAACTACTAATTACATTATAGTCAAAATCGATATGGAAAATCGAAGCAAGGCTAGAAGCTATGACACATTCTTTCCTCATACTTTCACTGAGTCACCTTGCTTTGTAACAGAAACATCAAATAACTTGCACAATCTCTTCAGGTTTTTTGGTTTCTGTGCTAGCGGAACTGCATGTTTCCTGGTAGGGTTTATGAACCTTTGTACAAAACCAGCAATGTGAAACCACTTTCTAAGTAACTTTTCTATTACTTTTTAAACTGCAGAAGTGAATCAGGTTGTCCAATATCCTAATTTTAAAAAACCTTTCTACAGAATAAATCTCAGTGTCTCTTTGGTAATAACATGGTTTGTGGCTTTGTACATTTATTGCTGTGAATTATAAAACTTCAATTCCAGGGTTATTCTCAACAAATTTATTTTAAACCCCATCAAAATATTGATCTTGAGATTGGAAACACCTCAACATTTCTCGTTGCTGTACCACATCCCCCTATTTTACAAGCAAATTGATCTGGTAACATGGCCATCTGGCATAGCAGTAAAACAAGGAGTGAAACCATTTCTGCGTTTTCTAGAGCACTTGGAAGCCCGCAGAGTGTAAAAGAGTGCTGTTGTCTCTTCTGTGCCATGTAACACTACTGCTTTTCAGTGAAAGAGGCCAGTAGGATATAGATATTGACAGAGGTCTAACTCTGGTTGTAGGAGAAAGGCAGTAGCTGGAGACTCAGAACTGAGATCATCTACAGGAGGTTTTTGCCCAAGGTTCAGGTTCACCACAAACTATTTCTGCATGTAGTTCATATTTCTGTATACCTGTCTACTGGTTTTACACACCTGTAGAATTTAAAGGTGACACAAATTGCTCCACAGACATGAGAGCAAATGAAATCTGCTGCCAAGTGGTTTTCTGTCCTTGCTCCCTATGCCTTTTCTGGCACAGTAACCGTGGCTATGTCTCCAGTTATTCCGCTTCTGCCCACCTCCTCCAGTCCCATTCATATTCCCTGGTTCCCAGCAGTGCTCCAGCATGATGGCTGGTGCTGAATTAAGCTTGTTCTTTGTGGCTGATATAAAACATCTGTGATGTCCGGTACTTGCCATGAGGTCACTCTTAAGCTGTTAGAGGTGTAGCTGCTGCGGTGAGCATTTGCTTGTGTTCATTTCTAATACCTGTTGGTTATTCATGTAGTGAAATAGAAAAGTCCTTTAATCTTTCTTTAATACCATTTTCCTGGCACAGGCCCTGACTTAAATACAGCCGTTTTCATTGGCATCACTATTGCTTTTAAGAGGTCATTCTGAGGTGTACCGAGGTGTCTGGCTATATTCCACCTTCCATCTGTGCTCTGCTCCAACTTTTAAATGAATACTCTGATTCCTTCTTCGTCTTCCCAGATACTGATTTTAATTTTTGGCAGTACAGTATGAAACGGCTAATAAAGCCAAATCCAGGCAGAATTTGTTTGTGTGTGTGGACACTGGTATTGTAAACCATCTCAGCTTAATAGGAGCTATCGTATTTCTCACCTGTTACAATAAGTGACCAGAACATTGGCCCCCTGTGATGTGAGAGCTGTTTGCCGTCAACTTGCAGTATCTCCTGTACGCAAACAGGTCAGGGCTTTTGCGACCAGGAGTATCTTGCACTGGCTGACCTGGGTTATTTGCCAAAATTACTACTTTAGAAAGGTACTTTGCAGCTCCTGCTAGGAAAAATTGAGCTTGTTTTTTCTACAGGTCAGGGAGAAACTGCAGGTCTTGCAGTTCTGATACCAGTGGAATAATGCATCCCAAATAATCTCTAAACTAATTTCATAATCTCATTTTTACACAAATTGGGCTATTTTGTTCTGATGGACAGCTAATGATAACATTACTTCATTGATTAGGGATGCTGCCTTTTCCAAAATGTCATCTAGGACTTTTTTATTCCCTTTACATAAGCCAGTGTATAAAATTCCCCATGAAGTTTAACCTTGCATTAAAGCTCACCTTTTTACCTACTTCAGTTCATAGTTAAAGCCTTAATTGCACCTCCTGGACAAATGAAAAATTTGGGAGAATCTCTCAGGGGAGAAACTGTGCAAACTTCCTACTGATGAAACCCTACTCGAGGGGAGATTCTGGCATGCAGGAAGGCTCCACAGGCCCTGGGGGTTGTCCGCTTTTTATGGAGTAAGATGACAAAGTCATGTATGCATCCCATCTACAGAAATGTGGCTTGAGTCAGATCTTGACCAGTATTATGGATGGCAGGTGGTGGTACACATGGTTCCCAATAGCCCTCGGCTGTTTTGTTATCTGTCTCTTTGGCTTGTGATTCTCCCAAATTGGTAATCATGACCCCTTAGAAGTGATGGTGATAAGAAAATACAAGGGCATGTAGTGACAGGACAAGGGGGAATAGTTTTAAACTGACAGAGGGTACATTTAGATTAGAAATAAGGAAGTTCTTCCCTGCAAGGGTGGTGAGGCACTGGAACAGACATGGCTGTGACTGCCTCATCCCTAGTTCAAGGCTAGGTTGGATGGGGCTTTGAGCAACCTGATCTAGTGGAAGGTGTCCCTGCCTGTGGCAGGGGGGCTGGAAATAGGTGATCTTTAAGGTCTTTTCCAACATAAGCCATTCCATGAGTCTATGAAATGGTGAATAATTTTGCATTTGAACCAGCAAAGAACTGTTCCAAGAGCTATGGAAGAGAAAGGAAACCTGTTTGAAGGCTGATGATGTGTCAAGTGCACTGATGATAACTTTTTTCTTGCTCTGGATATGCAGCTTTGGGTTTCTCATTCCTTTTACCCTGCTAGTATTTTTGCTGTAAAAATATGAATTATTTTCCCTGCATGTAGCAGAGTAAGAAGTTTTGTGCACACAGAGCAAACACATTTTATATGCTCAGCCTTGAGAAGCTGACTGAAGGTCATTTTTATCAATGACTGCATTGCGGCTCCTTTGTCATGAAAACCTGCAGCAAAAGTGGATAAAATTTGTCAGAAGCTAGTTTGTACTTCAATGACAGATGTATCTCTGTGTTCATTCCTAAACGAAGCGATTTTCCTAATGCTCACTATAAAGCAGAGCTATCTAACTCCCTTTTCAGTTTGAGTTAAAGCCAGTCTTAACTTAGCTCACTGGCATTTAGTAGATTTTAGATTAGCTGTTGCTTGAGTGGCTGCTGAGGCATGTTACTAAGGATTCCACATGGCTGTTGTCAACCACATCTGAAACCTTACTCGGAAAGCTGATCTTCAGTCAACTAACTCTTGTCTGAAGTGAACAAGCCCTGGCTAAGGACAGAACAGGATTTTGTTAGGACTTTCTTGGCGTAATCACATTAGATGTGAACTTGCTGTACTAAATACAGCATCTGCTGTGAATACTGGTTCATACGATATGAGCCTTATTCTGCATCTTCCTATTCCGGCAGTTTTTCTGTCTGGACTCTTCTGGAGCAGCAAGTTACCCAAGCAAAGACCTGCAGCCTCACAATAAACCAAAGGACATCATCAAAGCTGATTAATAAACATGCTGTGTGCCCAGGGATATTGGGCAGGACACGTGCATGCCTCAATGGCACCAGGAGCCAGGGAATTGCTGAAACAATTGCAGAAAAGGAGAAGCTTATTTTGGTGTGAAGAACCTGTGCTGGTAGATAACTCTGTCCCTGTAAGTGACTTTGAAAGTGGCTTTTTCTGCACGGTAAATGTGGTAGAAGGCAGTCTGTTCCCCACATCTGCCCAGGCAATACTCTACCCACTGATGTAAGTGCTTGCAGTATATAGCTTGTTCCAAGTGCAAGGTACTGTGACAAGGCAGTACTGTGGCATGTGCCCACACCTTTAGTGGCTGTCTCCTCCCTCCGCCAGGGAAGAAGAGCTGTCTTCCTGCAACCACTGAGCTCCAGCCAGACAGCATGAGTGGCTTCCCACACCATGGAGGAGGCAGCAGGGAGCATAACTAGTCCTGTCAGGGGGAAAAACTGTGTGGAAATGGGCTTGGGTTCTCCTTCCTTTCCTCCACCTTTCTCACAGATCTGCCATGAAGCTTTACTGCTCTAGCTGAAGCACGATTTCAACTGCAATGACTACTGAAAGAGCGCATCTACAGAAAGCGAAAGCTGCCATTACTGCTCCTCCTTGCCAAAAATGCTGTTGCAGCTCCCTCCCATTTCTCTACTGGGCTTTATTAACAAACTAAACCAAACCATCAGACGTGTGAAAGATCAGTAACTACATTCTAGTTTGACTGCAGTCAAGTTTTATTATGCCTCAAATAATTAAATACCGCAACCATGACATTAAAAATACAGGCCAATTTAACAAAATAATTGTATTCTGAAGATTATGTACATATTATACATTTTACAGTATCATGTAAACCTTTTTTTATACATAAGATAAATTTGATTTATGGTAGCTTAAAACCCCAAAATACTTGCTGACAAAAATCTTCCTATGAAATGTAAGCACTGTGTCTGGGACACTTAAGGAAATTGCAAAGAATAGAAGCCAATTATAAAACATAACTCAGTTAGTAGAAAAATGAATTAAATTACATTCATATGAGAAGTTAAACTAAAACCATTGCTATGCATCATTATTAAACAAGGGAAAATCCTAAACCCTCTTCTTTTATATATTATCACACACTTTGATTGGAAGCTACCAAGAGCCTCATTTTCAGCAATGGGGCAGAGCCTGGGAGATACAGATTCCCAATCTCATTTTAACATACATTAAATAACAAGGGTTTGTACCAACACAAACACTGTATCTACTTGTGCACTGATTATATTCATAGTAGCCTACTAAGGCACAGGTTTTGCATCATTCCCCCCACCCCTACATTTTGGTATGTGGTACTAGAGATGTTCACTGTTCAAAAAGATTCCATGATATTTGTCTCTCAGCTACTTTCATGCTTGGAGATGCAGAAATCCCTCCAGCATAGACTTAAAAATAAATAATTAAAGGGAGTTAAAGGCCTTAGTTCAACATCTTGCACCAATCACAGCAATTTGGTCAACATGCCTTAACCTTCTCTCCAGTCTCCAGAAAGCATGTCACCAAGGCAATGCAATTATATTTCTCTGGTCAAATATTTTAATACATTAACTAGGAGAACAAAATTGTTCCTTCTGTAAATCTTCATTCATGTGACAGCTGTAGTGTTTTGATTTGGCATAATGGCTCTTCAAGTCTAAATTGGTTTCTAGTTCACATCTCAGCATACTGCCACTTGCATTATCTGCTATGTAGTGCATATAATTGCAGTACCTAGGTATGCTCATTAAAATAAATGCATAATTTATCTGCATATAAGCAGCTGCCAAAATTAACAGCTGTTAACCTGGCTGTATTTTGAAGGTTTGTAGAACTTGCATATTTTGTAAGTGTTCTGCGCCTATAAAATGCCTGGTTCTTAATGAGCTAGGCATGTGCTTATCTTCAAGGATTTGAAGAATCTCATGAGGGTCTAATGAATGGAAGTACCCCAGAGCCCCTATAAGCACCACAGATTGTGCTTTGGCTGGGAGGTATCCCAGCTGTTAGTCACAGAAGTTGTGTCATGGAAGACAGGGAGAGCTGGAATGACTAATGGCAACTGGGTGTAGGCACTAGAGATATTCCCTCAGATGTTGAATGTGTCTGAAATGAGACGAAATGCCTCAGGCTTGGACAAGGTGAAAGTGTATTCCAAAATGGCCTTTATAGAACATGCCCAGAATTACAAGAATTAAACTTATATGATGGCTGTTTATGTACAGCTTTAATAGAAAAGAAATCCTAATCTAGAGTATCAAAATACCATATTCATATAAACGTATGAGAGCATCTAATAGAAAAGTAAAAAGTGTAAACCAAACTTTTTTGGGAAATATCCTAAAAAAGTTGTTGGATTTTAAAAACCAAAACAACAAAACCAGGACTTTGAATGCTGAAAAAAGGGAGACTACATCTCCCCTCGTCTATGAGTTTTTGCTGCAACAGCTCTGCCTTCCTCCTCCTCCTCTTCCTCTTCCTCCTCATAATTTTCTTCATGAACTTCTTTCCGGTTGTTTTCTTGGATTTCTTGCTCTTGATCTGCCCCTCTGTTATTCTTTTCATCTGCCTGATTGGGGGGGACAGGAAAAAACAACCAAACAACCCCAAACCACGGATTCAGTGCTACTGCCTTACAGTTCCTTAAAATGTATTTTAGGACAATGAGATGAAGTTCAGGAAAGGGAGAAATGACTGTCAGTGGAGTTGTCAGAGCTCCTGGACAGAAAGGGGAAAAGATTTTCAAAGGCTTCCAGGCAGCAAGAACAGATGTGCAGGTGGAAGGATGAGCAAAAGGAAGTTGGGACAGCATGGAATATTAAAGTTTATGATCTAAAGCAAGCTGCAATGACTACTATATAATGTCACTGCAAGATGATCACAGTTACGATAAGTGTTTAAGTCATGTAACAGAGTTTGAGGGTTTACAAAGTACTTACATTTTCGTCGTTCTCGCCATATGGCTCTTCAGCATTGCGTTCCAGTTCTCTTTTCTTCTCTTCAGTCAAATCTTCCTGAATCTATAAAGCACAGGAATAATCTGTGTATTTTTAATTTTCTTTAAAAGAAAATAGCAATTAAGTATGTACTGAAGTACTGCAGGGCAGCTTATGCTAATGCATGCATAACAAGCATGCCATTCAACCATACCAAGGAAAAAGTCCTTTCCTTTTCTCCTCCAGTTCAAGCAACAGTGCTGACAGCCTTCCTACCCACCCTATGAATAGTGGGAGCTTACATAACTTGGATTGCCTGGGAGGAGCACAGATAAATCAAAGCCAGAGCTAAAGAGTAACTGGCCAAGGAAGCAGTTTGCCCAGAACAACAGTATGTGACTAGAGATGCAAATTTAATGAGATTTCAGTGACCTTCATTCAGAGAGGGCTTGAAGTTCTCAGCAATTTCACCTTGTGCTGTGAATGACTTCATCTTATTAATTATTGCACAATTAATACCGTGTTGCATGGAAGACTAATGGATTGTAGCATATAAAAACGAGCAACACTAAATGTGTCCAGAAGTGGTCAGCAAAATAATGGCAAAGACTTTTTGGGTTTCTTAGTCAAACAAAGAGATTTGGATTCATCTTGCGGTTGTAAGAGATATCAGTGTTGAATGTTAATGGAGATGTGCTCTGACCTGAATCCATGTAGACTTTGTCTGTTTTCTTACCTCCTCTTCTCCCTCCTCCTGGTATTGCTCATCCACATTATCTTCCTGCTGGTCAGGATTTCCTGCCATCTGCAAAAAGATCATATAAAATTGAGTTCTCTGTGCATGCCCATTAACTTTTAGAAGACTGAAGGTTAAAGCTTCTTTTTCTGGAAATAAAGCTTTATGTAAAGCTAAAGTAACAATAATAGTGTGAGAAGTTATAGTGCATTCATTAACATTAATGATAGCCCAGTTACATGATTTAGAACTGCCCTAAATTAAGAAGTAGACAGAAGAATGATTATAATAGAAATCACAGAATAAAGCAAGACTTTCCATGTTAAGCAGGAAGACAATGAAATATTCACACAACTAAAGACTAATGCCATAAAAATACAGATTATCTCTGCCTAGAGGAGTTTACAGTTTAAACACAGTTGAAATGCACAGCATTCACTGGAATGGCCATAGAAGAAAACTGGCATCGCTTCTGATAGAGTGTGATGGCATGGAAGTAGTGTACAAAGGATTTGTGCAAAAATATGACAACTGTATGAATGAGTGTTCTCGCAGGAGCCTGTGTGAAGGTAAATACAGGGGTCTTTACTGACCACCAGGTGCTCTTCCATTCCTGGATGTTCTTGTTTCTGACTGGTTTGCTTGTGCTCTTCATTTTCATTTAGTCCATTTTCTTCTCTCTCTTGCTCAGCTTCTTCAAATTCATCTTCTCCCTGATTGTTGGGGTCATCAGCAGGATTCACATCTTCCATGGCTGCCTTCTGTAATTTTCAGAAATTAATATTAAATATGCATTTTCACCTCACAGTCAAATTCCATTTCACATAAAAGCTACCTTAGCATAAGCTACAATAGAGCCAAATCCATGCCTGTTTGAAACCACCTGGAATCTTCTTACAGGCATCAGGGTTCACTAGATTAAGCCATAGCCAATACAGAAGTGCTAGTTCCTGAAAGGAAAGGTACCTCGGCACAGAACACAGACAGAACTGCAGCATGAGTATGTGTCTGCTAAAACCCTAATTGAATCTGATGACTTATTTCACAGATGCTGTTAAACTACTTTTGTTTACTGACTATCTGACAACTTACAATGCCTGATAAGAGCAGGTGAAAAAAGATAAAGAGCTGAAAAAAGAGTCTCAAAATAGCTGATGTGATCTTTCAGTACGAGCCTGCCCTGCAATATTGACCTTGTCTATGTCTGTAATAAAACAAGAGAAAGCAACACTCTCTTTTCATCATATGCTGCCCTTCAGAAAACACGTTTTTGGTTTTGTTTTTTTTTTTTTCTGCTTACTATTCTGTAAAAGTAGTTCTGATATCTTTATAGCTGACAAATAAAAGATGCCTTAGAAATACTATACAATTTAATTTGCTGAGGAGGGGGGAAATAAAGATGATATGCTTAAAGTTACACACCATCAAATAAGGTAGAACTTATGGCATGGTACAGTACTGCAATCTTCTGCATCCAGATCTCTGTGCAGTTGGTATGACAGCTGTCACCAGCGCTGAGGTATGTCTTCTTGCAACATCTCGCGCTTCTTCAGTACTGACTCCAGCTGGTTTCAGTGGCTACTGAATTGACTCTTACCTTGGCAACTAATGATAGCATGAAGAACACCAGGGCCACTCTGACTGACCACTCCTTTTAAGTTCAACTGTTCAAGTCTCAGCTAAGTCCAAATCCCCTATTCCACGTAAAGTACAAATCATAGAATCATAGAATAGAGTTGGAATGGACCTTAAGATCATCTAGTTCCAGCCCCCTGCCATGGGCAGGGACATCTCCCCACCCAAGGTTCTGTACAACCCAGCCTTGAACACCGCCAGCGATGGAGATCAAAGGCATATAGAAAATAAAGCAACTTGCTTTGAATAAGGAAGAACCTTTTTTTCTTTTTTTTTTTTCTTAATTTCTGCCCAAGTCAATAAGGACAACTTTAAATAACCTTAGATGTCTTCCTATCAGATCTCTGCTTCATTTTATTTCTGTAACGCACAATTATGTTAAATGAGACTTCTGGGTTTTCACTCCAGTAACGACTGCAACCCATAGCATCTTAATTTATACTCACTGATTGATCAGCCTGCTGATTTTCTACTTGATGTTCTGGTTCTTGCTGTTCATTTGCATTATTTTGATCATCATCTTCACCTTCATCCTGGTGCTGGTTGTCACGTTCATAAGCTGCCAAAGTTTTTATGTTATTATTGTATTACAGCAGTTTCTGGTTAGCCTTTCTCCTATATACCAACTCCCACATGTGCTTTTAGAAGTAGGTAGCTTTTACCTATGAAGTTTACCTAAAGATGTAATACTAACACAATAGCTTTCCTGCTAGTAGGAAACTTGACACTAAAAGATTATATAATTTGAAGGGATTAAACAAAATCATAGGCAGAGCAAGGAATGTATCCACACAACCCAATTCCAGTAGCTCAATCAAAAGGACACTTCTGCTTTCAGGAATATGGATAAGATCTTTAGTAATTCCTGTACTTCACTCAATCAGCTCAGCCAGTGTTATATGAGCTACTGGTTTTAAATTGTATGTTTGTATTTCACTTGACTCCAAACTGGACATGAAATGAGAATTAAAATCTTGCACGAAAAACAGTACACAGGGAATCTCTGAATATGGTAGGGACATAAATTTTATCTTACCTCCTTCCTCTTCCTGAATACCTTGCTCTTCTTCTCCCTGTACAATATCATGGTCCACGTTATCATAATGAGCTTGTTGGCTGAGAAAATTCAATGCCAATACATCATTTCAGTTTCAAAATATGTGTTTCTGCTTTAATAAACAAACCATCCTACTGTCTTTCCAAACTCCTGCCAGAATGGGTACCACGAAGACCTTATTGTGGACTTTCAGTATTTAAAGGAGGCTTACAAGAAAGATGGGCACAACTTTTTATCAGGGCCTGTTGTGCTATGACAAGGGGTAAAGGTTTTATACTAAGAGGGGATATTCAGACCAGATATAAGGAAGAATATTTTTTTTTTATGATGAGGGTGGTAAAAACACGGGCACAGATGGCCGAGAGAGGTGGTAGTTACCCCATCCCTGGAAACATTCAAGGCCATGCTGGACAGGGCTCTGAGCAGCCGTATCTAGTTGAAGATGCCCATGCTCACTGTAGAGGATTAGACTAGATGAGCTTTAAAGGTCCCTTCCAACCCAAACTACTCTGTAATTCTATAGATTGACGGGATCTGCCTTGTGTTTGTAAAACTCTTAAGGTAGTATACTCCATAATTAAAGTATCAATACTATGAACTGGACCCCTCTCAGATAAACGGTCTTAAAGACAGACTACACAATTGGTTACTTTGATGAATAAGCAGTTTAAGCTTTCATCTTGAAAGGGATTTACTTGTGTGATTGCTCTTTCAGGACTGAATATTTTGACTATAAATTTACAAAAGGCTTTCTCATACCACAATCCTTTTAGAACACAGGTCAAGTTAATGTTTCAGTGTTTCAGCAAAGAAATGGGATTAAGATTCAAAAAGACAAAAAATTGTCACTAGCAATTTTAAAATAAGCAGAAGTATAAGGAAGCATGACCTAGAGGGTGAAAGGCATGCAGAAGATACAATATAATGAATATAACTGCAATCGCAGTAACTTTGACACTAACAGAGTTTTGGTTTCTCCTGAAATCATGCTTTTGTCTTTAAAATGCAAATAATATTATTCACTCTTGTCCAGAAAGTCGTAGTGGAATTACTTAAAAATAACATCTCACGTTTAAAAGGAACTTTAGCTTAGGTAAACAAATACCTGATATTGGAGCTCCTCAGTACTACAAGATCATAATTGCTGCTTAGTGGAAAATAATTACTAATTTAAAGCAAGCTTGAAGATAAGGGGCATTGTAAGCCAGAAGCTCCTAACTTCTCCCAAGGATGTGTAGGGCAATATGAACTCCAGATTTCACAGGCTTCCACAGTGGAAGGAAGAAAAGAAGGAAAAACCTTAAAACAGCTATCAGGTTTATCCTTGGAAAGGAGATGAGGCTCACTGAATTTCTGGGTAGTCTACGTTTATAGCATTAAACAGCACTCTTTTCAAAGGTGGTATGGTGGATGTCATAAAACCTAGAGCACAGACCATGACAAACTCACATAAAAGAATTTAACCTTAGATGGCTTTTATAGAGTTTCTCTCCTTGTTCTGCCTGTTTCTGCAGCTGAATCTCTCTCTCTTGAAGCTGTTGATGCCGTAACAGCTGTCCTCGCAGTCTTTGCTGGTGTAGTGACTCCTGATATTCTCGTAGCTCACTGGCCTCCTCTGCTCTCTCAGCTGTAGGATGTTGCTGTTCATAAGCTGGCTTATGTCTATTTGTTACAGTTTTTGCTGATGTTACCTGTCAAAGACACATGTTAGTCATAGATGAATCATAATTTCACTGATCAGAAATAAGCATGCAGAAGCCTGTCAAGAGAGAAAAAATATGAAGACGTAACATTCAATAGGCAAAATTACATCAAAGTTATTTTAAGTTTTCTTGTCACTGCTTAAAGATTAATTAATTTTTTTAAACATAAACTGAAAGTGCTGGGGTGTTTGTGGAGGACATGGGGAAGGAAGAGGAGATAGTGGGCTGGGGGCAGCCAGGCTTTTCTTACGCATCAATAATAATAACTAGCCCAACATATTACCAGTAAGTTTTGATGGCTGGCAATTAAGACAGCAAATGGGGTTTCTTACTTTAACTCCAGTTAACTTAACTTTAACTCTAGTCTCACAACTTAACTTGTGAGTATTCTAATCCACTGCACCTCTTCAACAATGGCTTCTCATCACACTGGAGTTACAGTTATTCTGCTAGGTGAGTAAGTATTAACAAAGCCTAAGGTGAGATCAGTAAAATACATTTTCCACTGGAGATTCATCTGCAATGTAAATCCAGGATTTGCTGGCTTTATTTAGAGCTGCATGAAGCAAGATTTGCCATTGCTGCGCACTGATTTCCCCTGGCTATTTTAGTCATGTTCATCTTGCAGTTAAAACTTCCTGTCAAACAACAACAAACATTTAGATGGAAAGGTATTAATAGAAGGTAGGTATATCTGACAAGGACAACAAGTTGCAATTTGCCAAGATGCATCGAATTAGTAAGGCAGGACAGCTCTCTATCAAAGTAATGAAGTTAAGTCTTCTCATCAGCTACCACAGGCCTCAAATGTAAAGGAGGAGACAGAATTCAACCTGACTGTTCTTTTTTTTTCCATCTGTTACTTTTTATCATCAGAATTAATGTTCATTAAGCTGCATTTGGACAGCACTGCAGTACATGTGTGCTGAAGCTGAGCCTGACTCCTATGCACGCAAGTGCTTTGAATCCCAAATTTTCTACAAATATGACAATTTTATCTAAAAACCAAGATGCATTCTGAATCCCAAACTTTCTGTAAATATGACACTGATTTTACCTAGAAACAAGCAACTGCAATACAGGGCCAGCAATCATAAGAGATTCCTCCATTTAAACAGCAAGTCTAATCCAAGAGCTCCATACCTCTGAATGAACATGATCACCCAACATGTTAGTTTCCTCTTCTTTCTGTTCCTGTTTTTTCCATTCATGCTCTTCTGGAACTTGATCCTGTTCCTCCTCTAAGTGCTCTGGCTGACCTGCCTGCTCCATTTCCTCCTCTTCAAGTTCTTTTTTGTGTTCCTCTTCAACTTGATCAACATGTTGCTCATCATCCTCTCCAGCTTCTTGTTGCTCCTGAGTATTTAGTTCTTTGGCATGTTGGCCCTCATTAGGCCTTCTTTGCAGATGAAAAGGCTCAGCTCTGTCATCTTTTTCCTGGGTATTTATTTCTTCTCTCTCTTGTGGCTTCTCATTCTGTAAAACATACACAAGATTATGTGTGCATAAAATATGGATTTCATATTTTCAAGAGAGCTAAGGACCAGATAGGTGCCTTTATTCCAGATTTCAGTAGCAAACCTATCTTCAGATAGCCAAATGCCTGCTTTGGAATAAGCTAACCATCCTAACTCATGTTATTCTCAGCTCTGCACAGCTAAGTAAGGCATTGCACAACTGCATAATAAAGTAGGTCAAGTTTCCTTTTATCTGAAGTGAAACAAAACCTCTTGCAATTCTGTGTCTACAAGGGAAATTTTGTATTTTCATTTCCTGTAAGTTCTGCTGGCCAAGAACTCTTGTAAAACAAAACCACAACTGATTTGGTAACTTTTAGACTTTACCCACAACTTTACTGTTTATCTTTTTGAACAGTTGAGAGTGTGTCCATTTTAAATATAATGACTTTAAGTGTGCCACTGAAACTTCACGCAACTCACAAAGTCAGTTTCTTCAGAACTTGTTAAAGCTCTTCTGTAAGCTTAAGTCTTGCAGACAGCTTATTCAAAAAAATTAAGACTTTTAGCATCGTAAAACAGTTACTTAAGCTGGTTTTAAGTGTATTTACAGCCACGTGAGGAAAAAACATCATGAATATATTTTTCTCTCACTCATTAAGGTTAAACTGTTCCTTACTACGTTACTCAAGAACTAATTTGTACAATTAAATATAAGTTTCTAACAGTAGCTAAGCACATAGCTAGTACTTTGCTGAACAAGAACCACTTCCTATAGGGTCAGTAGCCAGTCAGTGCGTTATACCTCCTTCTGCTCTTCAGCCTCAGCTTCACGGTGCCTTGGGAGATCACTGCTGGGAGATGGCATTTGCACCTCTGGTTGATCATTTGGTTGTTTTAACTTCTCAGGCTGTCGGAAACTTGGTATTTTGTTGAGTGTGTCCTTCAACTGTTTGTATTCTTCCACCTGGGACTAAAGTCAACACATTAGAGGGTGTCAAACATAGTCACCTTGGAATAAACTTGCTGGCAAGACATGTGGCAGAAAGACTCAATATTCACATGAGAGCAAATACTAGGGAGAAGAGATGGGAGCTTTTAAAATTGGTCATTTCCACAGGCTAGATAACATTGATCATGATCTTTTCTGCCAAAGTGCACATGCACACAAACTGTATTAGAAAAATCTCTGTTGGACAAAGACAACAATTTGTTTTATTCATGCCAAGCAGCAGAATTATCTAAAAGGGACAGTGCAGTTTTCCTGGTAGACTAAAGCAAGGACAACTGAAAACATAACTTCTTTAAGGCAGAAAGAAGTGCAGTTCTTTCAGAAACAGTAGTCTTAAAGTACAGAAAATGCCCAATCCTCAACATTTAGAAAGGTGTTACACAAGACAACAGCCAACATACAGAACTGAGGCAAAGAAAGTCATAGTACACTGTTTGTGAAAAGGAAAAATAGAAGAAAAAAGGGGAAAAGAAGAAAAAAAAGAACATTTCTAAAGTCTTCCTGAAATGCAACAGTAAAATGTTGTAATTTGATTTGTTGTTTAACTTTGTACAAGATTAGGGTATTCTTAAAATGCTTTAAGGTCCAGTATAAGAATCCAAGCTGGTTGGTGCATCAGTCCCTGTCTATACAGCAGAGGTACAAGGAACATTATCTTGTAAAGTAAGATTTTTGAGATGACCAACTGCATATATAAAAGGTGTGTTTCTTTGTTGTTTCCATGGAGGTAGTGGGTATATTTACTACCAATTCTGAAGGCAGAGGTGCATTTCATAATCTTGTTAAAAATTCAGGTTAAAACCTGGCTACAGTTTCCACTCAGTGACTGTGTATGCCATTTTGTGTGTTATAGGGTATCATAGCAATCAATAGTACAGCAGACGGGCATGATGCATTGATGTACAATGCATAATACTCATACAAAACAATATCCATAGTGCTACAGATTGACATGATGCAATGCGTAACAGCTCCAAAGCTAGACGCACCTCAAAGCATCTTCAAAAGACTATGGCATCCATTAAAACAGACGGGCCTAAAAGCAAAGCAGAATGCAAAGTAATTACTGTTGTCATTCCAGAGGGATACTTCTGCTTCCTGATTAACTGCTGGAGAGTCCAATAAGAAATTTTAGAGGAAAAAAATAATATTTATTTAACATTAAGACTAACTTACTAAAATAAGACATACTTTGATTATTTGTTTCCCCCCACTCACTGACCATGCAGATAGGATAACAGGCTGGGATATTTAAACAGTGCACGTCCAGATCAGAATTCAAGTACTCCATTCTGCTGCATGAGTCACTAAGCTGAACATTGCAATTCAAGGCCATAGCTTTAAAGGTATTAACACTGGCAAAAACACAGGGTTTATAAAATTATACAATGAATCTGTCTGCTGACTGAGCAATGGAAAAGTACAAAGATTACAATGCCTTAAAGATTCAGGTCACAAATTCATTAGTGAAGTATTGACTACTGATATTTAATGTCTAGAATACACTTAGAGGGGTCATTTATTGAGCTGCGTTTTAAGAAACAATCCTTTCTGAACTTTTTATAGCTGGTTTACAGGAGAAATCATGCAACTGTGCTAAGTATCTTCTGTTCTGAAAGAATGTGTAATGTTTTCTTAAGGAAAGGTTCTCCATACTCCAAATGCCATATTCCAATGGCAGATAGAAAGGCTTTGTGTGACATGGGTTTTCTAATTTAAGAACTGAATCAAAGCCAGGAGAAGAATATGGAGCTTCCCTTTGGATTCAGTGAACCTTAAATCAGATCCTGCATTTGCCCTTGTGGAATTTGAGATGCTAACACATACATACCAAGTATCGAATGTGGCCAGTGGGAGAAGAGTTCCAAATCAGCTGCCAGCATATTTTAGTAGTGGAAATTAGGTTTCTTCATATACTTACTCATTAAGGGGCTTTCCTGGTCTTTCCCTGTTTTTTCTTTTAATATCTACACATACTGACATGCACAAGGAAAATGGGGTGGGAGAAAGAGCCAGTGTTTTAATGCTGCGAATGATTTTGTGGACCATGAAAATGCTTAAATGAGGAAAATCAATCTGGAATAAAAGTAACTTCACTCTGCCTCGCTGCCTTTCCCTCCAATCTTTCACCAAAAATCTTCCTCTGCTCCATCACTATTCTTACTTTCAGATTTCCTGTGGCCTATACAGCTTGTAGTAACATAGCTGACTAAATCTACAGTAGCCTACTAATGCTTATTCTTTATGGAGATTTCACTTGAAAATGACATTTAAGAAAGGTAATACTGTTGCTTGTTTTAAACTATTTTGGGTTCCATCTGGAGTTTACATTCCTCCATATATACTTCTGCTGCACTGATGTGTACATATATACATGGTTTACACATGGCCTTATAAACCTTCCAGTCTACACAAAAAGAGACTTTATAGTATACCAGCATCCAGGTTTTTACAAGGGATACACGTGAATGCCAGTGTGTGGGATGCTAAACTAACAGAAGTTGTATCAGAAAAGACAGAGAAAGGAAGGTATCTGACAGCTCTCATTGAAGCAGAGATACTTTTTTTTTTTTTTCACCAGTATCACATGCACTCTGGGCCTATAACACAGGTTTTTATTTTCTGACAGCCCTATGATTTGTTGCAGCTTATTCTTAAGAGCAATCCTTTAACTCATGCATTTCCCTACAGTGTGCAGCATGGTGCTAGCTGCGGATTCCCCATGCGAAAGGCTACATGCATAACATGGCAGTCAGCTGAACTAGAAGAAAGAAGTTTTAGGAAGGTTAGAGCCAGCAGAAGCTGCTTTCCTTTCTGACCTGTGCAGCAGCTAGTGCACTCTTGTGGTCTTCCAATGTCACTACAAGTTGGTTGTGTTGGGAGAGTAAGTTCTTATGCTGTTGCTACACAAAAAGAAGAACATTACATGTTTCATATAAAGTTCATTCTAAAGGTAAGTTAGGTAGCCTCGGGGATTTTGAATTAGGAAGGTAATTCAATTTATTTAGAAAAGAAAATCCTGAGTTGGAATGACAGCGTTTATTTAACATGGAATATATACTGAACAGAGAAAGAGCAAGCACATCAGGAAAGAAAACTTGGAGGCCAGGATCTGCATAACTGAAATCAAGTTAAAAGTTTGGAGTACCTATTTATGAACAGTTTAAGAAAAAAATAAAACTGGAAAACATAAATTTCAGCAAACTTAATTTGTCAGAACACAATTTTTAACTTGCAAAACCAAATTTCCAATTTCTATACTAAATACTTCTCCCTCCTCCCCCCACCCTCCCCCTCAACTTTTTTTGCAGTCTTAAATGAGCATGTATCTTAAGTACAAGCGGCAAAAGACAAGAAATCCAGTTCAGCCATATTTCTCTCCTTTTTGCCACGTAACAGAAATTGCAAGAATTCAGCATGACCCATTTCTGGCTTGTTAGAACTTGAGAAAATTCCTCAGTTTCACAATGAAGCCTACCTTGACATCTTGAAGCTGTGTGTGAATGTCTTGGTGAGCCTTTCTCAACTGTCTGTTCTCCTCCCGTAAATTATAAAGGGATTCTGTTTAAAAGAAATGACAGGCAGATTTATACTACTAAACTAAACATCAAGATTAAGACTATAACACAAGCTACATAAAATGCCACACATAGAAACACAGTGTGAAATAAACCATATAGATAAAAACCATATATATAAACCAGCCCAATAAAATGCCTTATATTTTCAAGCATAAAACTGTAAAAAGTTGTTTAAATTTTATATTAGTGCATCCAGTCTGCAACTGGAATTATGAATCCCTGTTCACACTGGGGACTGCAGACAGCAAAATTCATTATGGTAATTTGAATTTTTAAAGGGCAGACAGGAAGCCACTCTCCTCTCTTCCCCCACATCGCATCTGGTGAGTGAGAATTTCATGTCACAGGACTAAGCTATTCTTTTGGAAGAGGTGCCCAGATGGCCAGCATACTAAAAAAGCTTTATGTTCTGGGACAAGGGAGAGGGTCTTCTCTTCCCAGTTCTTACATTATGTTGATGTAGAATATTGCAAGCAAAGGCAAGCTCTTCCCACACTACCAAGCTGCTAGGCTGCAATCCAGCTCAGTCCAAGAGCTAGCTGTATGACTCCACTGGTATGGTGCCAAGGCAGAACTAACAAATACAGCCTCTGTCTGCAAAATACTGTGCAGACAAAACTGCAGACACCTCCAAAACTAACTCATGTTAGTGATGCATGGTAGAAAGTGGCCGAAGGCCCTTCATGGGGAAAGCCCTATCCCTTTTGTTCTATGCAATTGTGTAATAAGGGTTCAAGAGGCCTGCAAACTGCAAAGAATCTCTTTAATAAGAAATTGGATATCAAGAGTAAAAATAGTTGAGTTTCATCATTTAAGTATAGTGCAACGTTTCATAGAAGCTGATATATACATAAAATGAGGTCTAAAAAGTATATAAAGTCACTTCATAAAGAGGAACAATTAAAAAGCGGCAAATATTCATCCATTGCCTTTGAATTACAAAATAAGAGTAAAGAGGCAAACCTATTTTCCAGGTTTGTACAAGTCTTAGAACTAAAAATGAAAAACTGGGCAAACCAGCCTGTGACATGTGATGAGCTTTTACATGCTGTGTTTCCTACTGTTTCTCTAATATAGATAGAAACGTAAAGCACACATATGAATACATTTCAGAAAGAGACTCCAGAAAATCATCAGTAAAATGTAACTTATCAGGAGGCATAAGATGCATGAATAACCTGTTGGCAAGAACAGAGAAAATGACTTTCTCATCACATGAAACACAGAAGAAAATGTAGTTCACATCACACAAAACACAATTATAAATACACATTTTAATAAGGGTGGCCAGAAACAGGTTACTTTTACCCTTCAGCTTAGAGATCTCCTGCTCTTTTTCCTGCTGTAGTTGTAAGTATCGCTCCTTGTGATCACTGAATGTTCTGCTAAACTCTTCTCCTTGTTTTCGGTGATCTTCCTCAAGGTCAGCATGCTGTTTCTTTAGTTCTTCATGTTGACTCTGCAAATACCAAGTTGGGACACTGGAACAGTGCTGTATCTGCATATCTAGCTAATATTGTCTTTGGCAATTTGTTAAGTAAGTCCAGATGAATAGGAAGCATTCATAACAAGAAGTTTGTTATTCAAAGTATGTATATCGCAGCTCCTTTCAAACAAAAAATTATCTCTGCAATGAGTAGTCCTAGGGCTGCATCACCTCACCCTGCTGTTGCACTGTCCCATTGGGAGCTGCTGAATGTCTGCAAGAATGATTTACATGCCAAACTATGTAAAGTCTGATAAGTCAGCATTCCATACAAGTAACACATTCTAAGGCTAAATTACCCACTGGAAAGCCTGACTAGGAAAAACTGTAGTAAATCATCTTTTAACAGAACTGCTGTAAGAGGAAGGCACCATCAATGCACTGACACCCTGGAATGAGCTACCAGAAGCCAGCCAGGCTGTATCTCCCTGATGTAGCAGAATACCCGTGTCCTGCGAAACTGGCTATCTCAGCTACCTACCTTCAACATCTGGTGTTGTACACTCAGTGCACTGTACCGGCTGTTTGAGTCTTGCTGTAAAATGAAAACACTAGTGTTAAACAGAGTAACACTATAATTCCTCTAACCTCTCTACATGCAATTATTTAGGAGTCACAAGCCAAACAAATCTTTCCACTTGCTTTGGAACATAGCAAGAACATACACTTTGCACTTACTGCAGCAGCAATGTTTTTTAACATGGGTTACTCGCCTCCCAAACTGCTCCCCAGTTTCTACACAGTAGTCATAAAATCCTAATTTACTCATTTTTATAAGCAGTTCTCTGTATGTTTCTGGGTCTTTTGCCAGACACAATTTTCATTCCAGCATTTGGTATATAAACCAAAGTTTCTTGATGTCTTTATACTTTCCAGTTAAAAGACCATGCATCAGAAATTTGTCACTGTCCTTTTCTCTGTGGACTAAGCTACAAAAAGATTTCCAGTGCTGCCTTGTTCTTTCTTCCTCTTAGTAAAATTATGTTTGAACTACCATAAACAGGAAGATATTTTCTAAATTAATTTTCTGAAAAAAATATTTTATCTCCCACTACAGCTCAAATAATCAGGAATTGCAGAGCACTTAGACATGCAGATTAGAAGCAAGAGTTCTCTCAATTAATATTTTGTATGACCTTTTTTCCTTTGACAAGTTAAAAGTGCAAAGCATTCTCTTTTTCTTGCAACTCAAATAGCAACAACTATTAAAAACTTGTACTAGGAATGATGACTTACCCTTCCTTTATTTAGTGTTTCCTGTGCTTCTAGTTTATAAACAAGAAAATCTGTAACATAAAAGGGAAAATACTGATGAAAAAAAAACCCCAGGAAATTAGAAACTGTACTTAAATAACATAACCATTGCATACGTAACTCTCTTAAGATTTGGATACTTATGCAGTTAATTTTCTAAAAGAGCTTAAAAAAACCCCAACTCTACAGAGTGTTTAACAAAATGCTCAAATTTTGAAACCAGTATTTTCATTTAAGAATTTTATAGTTCCATAAAATATTTTCATTAAATAGTTTCATATCTTAGTGTAAGACATCACAGGCCCAAAAGTATGGATGGGTAAATAAATCTATTGCATGAACTCTCCTAGTGAAGGCCCAGTCGTACCATTCAAAAGGAAAAGGAATTTATAAATTCTGTATTCCTGTCTTAGGATAAAAACCCTTACACTTAAAAAACTGTGAAAGTCTAGGCTAAGTTTAAATGAAACAAAAAATTCCCCTTTTGTGCCTTTATTCTCTTTTCAGGATTTGAAAACACCAACTCAGCTCCACGTAGCAATGGGAGAGCTCTACACTAGATGGCACCAGAATGCCATCGAGAACTGCATTGTAGGAGTAATTTCTCACTCGTTTTTAATCCTAGCTTAGTAGTTAGTGTCTTAGTCCTCAGTTTTAGGAAGAATACAGGCTTTACTGTGGGAATTGAGATGAATTTAGAGCAACAAAAGACTCAGAGAAAAACTAGGGGGCCTGCATTCTGCTGAAGTTTCATAGAAGGCAGATTGTGTAAGAAATAAGATGTGTGCAAACACTTCCCCTGCACAAACACCTTGAATGTAGTTTTAGTTAGAATAAGGTATGTAAGCATGTGCAAAAAAGCTGACTGAAAGTCTAATTTCACATTGAGCAAATGGAGGAAAAACATCCCATGGTTTTAGTACAAATTTTAAATTTTTAGCATGCCAAAACAGGATTTACACACACCCACTCTCCACATGTATGTAAAGTTTATGTATGTCAATATATACATATTCTCTGTGTATACTATGCTATGTTGCAGGGATCTGCAAAAAATATTAAAAGGCTTACTACTTTTTAAAAATATTGGATTAAATAAGCAAACGAAGAGATTTACTAAAAAGATCCCCACAGCTCTGCCAATGTGGTCCTGCTAATGTGTTACATGCTGAAAACTTGCTTAAAATCAAACAAATCCATCTGAAGTTACTTTCTAAAATAATCAAGTGATCTTAAATGTTAAAGTGAAAAGCACATTCATACCTTCTTTTGCTTTCTTATGTTCAAGCCTTTCCTTTTGTAATGACTTTTCTAATCTTGACCTGTGCTCATACACAACTGGAAAGAGAAATTTCATAGACAATTAATTTTAAAAGCAATATGCACAAAACCCACCACCCACCTCCAGCACACCCAGAGATCATTGCCATAAAATGTACCAGGAAAATGCAAGTGGGATGAGGTCACAGGAGAAAGGACTGTTTGTATCACTTGGGACAGTAACTTTAATTTTTTGCATGCCTGAATTCTGGGTTGTTTCCATTGTGTAAACACAAATTGTGATAACCTTGTGATTTCTTTATGGAGACAATCAGCTATGGTGCATCTACGTGAAAGCTACCAAATCCTTCCTTCTTAGGTTTGCAGGTGCACATCTTCCCATACTTTCATTTTCTCCTGTGTTTGTAAAGAGATAACAGAGATGTGCAAAAGCAGGACAGCTTGAAAGATGCAGAAGCACACTAGACAGGCTGCTTAGGCCAAGACACATACAACTTAAGTTCCATTCCTAAATTGTTCCAAAAACTTGGACAACCCAGTTTTCTGTGACCTTCCTTTCTGTAAAGCCTGGGTAACAATATCCTTTTCCAGCACAGCGTTGTTGAAGACTCACAGACTGCACAATGAAACACTTAGGTGTAACATTCTGCATTTCTTAGTAAGCATGTGATAACAGCAAGTATATATGCCGTACTCACAATATCCACATAATCTGAGGTGGATCTGGGGGGTTTTGAGTTTCTTTTTCAACCCCCAGTTACAGAGAATAAGGGAAGAACATAAGAAATCATCTGAAAGGCTTGGACAGCAGAAGTATAAAGCTCAATCAGATCCTTCTTTGTAAGGCTATGGTATCTGAGACTACTCATTAGGAAATCATTTCCATTTGACAGTAAAATTTAACCTTCACTAATTCTTAAACTCATTTATGTATTTCCCTTAACTGAGTCAAAATATCTGTACAATAGTCTGGAGATGAATGAAGAAGTGGTATGCATACAGCACTTCAGCTAAAAAGCAACAAGCTGAGGCTTTAGGGCCACCACTCATAGTACAGCCCAGGTAACTGTAGTCATGCAGCGTGTCACATTGTGTGTTGCTGTCCCAAAAAGTCACCGACTACAAAAGAATGAATGTGATTTTTGGAAAGACGCTCTGATGACATCTTTGCCAAACTCTACAAACAAGACCTTTGAGCTGAGACTACGACTGGAAGAGGTGTTTCTGCTACCTCTTCTTGTACTGGTCTTCCCTTTTGCTCTTAATGCTGCAGGTGGTGGATAGCAGAACCTAGCAGTTGAGGACAGGGTGTGCAACAATTTCTGATGACAGTGTCAGCTTGTACAGTTTTTAAGAGAGCAACAGTGACAACTGCCAGTGCCCTGCAATGTTGGGTGGCATGACAGGGGACAGACTGCTCCAGGTTTGATCACACAAAACAGGAATAATCTTATTTCCAGGTTTTACAGTGTGAGAACCACTCTTGGTCCTGTCAGTGTTCCAAAAGACCAATTATGCCACCTCTCAAGAACTGACAGGAGCAGATGCCTAAAACAGAATACAGTGAGCTTATAGTATTTCTTTGGCACTGTCTCCCAGCAATTTATGACTCCCCAAGACTGTTTGAGGTGCCTGCAGTTCTTTTACATACACCAAATTTATCTAATTGTTTGTTATATCCATGTGTATATAGGACATCCAAAATCCTCTGGAGAAAAGCAGCATTTAATTCAGCTTGGGTTTTGACATCTAGTTTCAGATGTCTCTCACAAAGAATGAGGCACATCAGTCCCAATTTACCCTTTCCTCACCACTGACTAGACTGAAAGATCATTATCTGAAACAGACCAAGTCTGCAGCAAAGGAAAAACATTAAATAAAACTTCTGCAAGTGTATAATTACATGTGATCAACCTCAGTTTAACAAAAGTACCTTTCACTGTCCAAATTATAATCTGCACTCTTGTAAAGAGCTATTACTTTTTTTTAATGGAATGTGTGATTATACTTTTAAAACTTGGAAACTCATTTTCTGAGAAATAAACCACTGGTGAACATAAACCTTCAAGAGGAAGCATCAAATGAAGATTTGTATCTTGGCAGGCACAGAAAACTCTTGCACCTCAAAATGTGTTGTTAATTCCACCAAGGCGCATTCTGTAGGCTTGGCTTATCTGTAAGTGTTTATATTCTGGCTTAGAAGCTGCATTGCTAATCAATCCTTGTCACCTATCTCTACTTTACTATTTATCTTCTAATGTCAAGGGCAACAGCCAAGATGAACTAATGTATCAACTCCTCTGCAACAAAACAAGCACCTAGTGAATACCTAAAAAGTCACCAGAAAGTAAGCTTTAGAAGAAGGAAAAAAATAATGGCAGCACCACAGTAATGGTTTTATCTAAGTACTAAAGACAGCAAATGCCAGACTACATTGCAAAAGGAACAGTAGCTGTACCACAGCAGCTCAACAGATAAACTAAAATCTGTAATGGGTTTCCCCTCCCACACAATCAGGGGTGGAAATAGGCTTTTTGGCAAATAGACTAAACTACAGAGGTTCAGAGGTAACATTTTCCATTTCACCTCTTTTTCAACTCCTCCTAGTGTTTTAACAATTAGGAGTAGGGGGAAACCTTGCACAACAAACTCATAGTAATGACAGGAAGACATGAGAAAGAGAATGCAACAGTTTGTGGTTTCGGGATCACAGTGCTCTGTACCTTTCACAGCTAATTGCACCACTTCCAAGCTTTGGCTTTCCTGTCTTCACCCCGCACTTCCAAGCCATGTCTCTACACTTCTCTCAGGTCGTGCATCCTCACAGCTACCTTCTGTGTGCCTTTGAAATACTGGAATAAAGCTGACTATGCCTTAAAATAGATTTCAGAGGGCCAAAACCAGCTAAAAGTGTCTCCCTCCTAGACCTCTCCCCTTCTAGTTCATTTACTGGTTGGTTCACCAATGTGTTTCTCTGATACATGTCCATAATGTACAAAACAAGATTTTGATTGAAAGACCTCACCAGAACTGCACACAGTACTCCAAGTATCCTCAACATAAAAAGGACAGGGAACTGTTGCAAAAAGTCCATAGGAGGGCCACAAGGATGATTAGGGGACTGGAGCACCTCCTATATGAAGACAGGCTGAGAAAGTTGGGGCTGTTCAGCCTGGGGAAGGAGAAGGCTGTATGGAGACCTCATAGCAGCCTTCAAGTATCTGCAGGGAGCCTGTAAGGATGCTGGGGAGGGACTCTTCATTAGGGACTGTAGTGATAGGACAAAAGGTAATGGATTAGAACTTCAACAGAGGAAGTTTAGATTGGATATAAGGAATAAGTTCTTTACTGTAAGGGTGGTGAGGCATTGGAATAGGTTACCCAAACGAAGTTGTGAATGCTGCATCACTGGCGGTGTTCACCTCCAGGTGGGACAGAGTCTTGGGTAACATGGTTTAGTGTGAAGTGTTCCTGCCCATGGCAGGGGGGTTGAAACTAGATGATCTTAAGGTCCTTTCCAACCCTATAACTATTCTATGATCCTATGATAATTAAAGAAAGCATAGCTGCCATATTTTCTCACTTGCTCTTTTAAGGAACAGGCTGCAGGTCAGATTTTCTAAGTACAGAATTTATTTTGCATAAACAAGTATTATTTCTACCAGTCAGGAACTTCCTAGGCAAGAAAAGTCCAGACTATAAGGCTCTTTTTACTACAGCAGGGGATTCCTCCTTCTTCACTACTACGCGAGATAAAAGATGCCTCAGCAAGAATCTCAAAGAAATAAACACATTAAAAAGTATGTTTTCTATTATAAGTTTCCCAGCTGGGGGTTGGAACCCATATAAAGAATCTGACAAATTCCTGCTGGTGTAATGCACTGACAGGGCACTTAACAAATAATTGTATCCTAGGGCAAACTCTTAATTTTGTACTGATCTTTGCAAAGATAACGTAAGTTTGTTCCTATGTTATATTTAATAGGATGGTACAAGAAAAAGGGAAAAGTATTGTCGTATTACAGCAAATATACACTATCCCAAAGCTGGAACAACTGCACGTATCAGTTTAATTCTTTACACAACCTATGTAATGTAACTTACATGAACAAATAAAGAACAACATAAACTCAGAGAGGTGATTCAGCCTCAAAGAGCGCAGATCTGGTAACATTGCTGTTAGTTAAAACACCTTTAACCTTCAACAAGGAAATCTTTAACAATTATTGAATTAATATAAATTAAATAAATTTCTTCATTTAAGAGTTTTCTCATACCCTTCCACAGGAAAATTAGGAGGGAATGGTGTGCGATGCTCTGTTGGTTTTCAGCAGATTACACCACTTTAACCATCACTGAACGTTAGATTGCAACACAGGAGTCAAGCCGATGTGATAAAAGTCAGCTCATTTAACAGACATGGGTATTTCTCTTTGCTTTGCACCTCCAAACAGTAAAACTGTTATTAAGCAAAATAAGCCATTAGTGTGTATTTAAAAGTTGCAATTTTGCAACTATGTTACTTTGGCATTTGGGCTGTCAGGAGCAGATTCCAGAGTCTAAAATACCCCAGATCCCACTCTCTTGCATACTGGAAAATTAAGATTACATTGAGATTTAAATATATATGATGCAAGAAATTATATTAATTTGAATGTTACTGTTTCTTATGCAATTCTGCAATCTTCCTGTGAGCTTACAGTAATACCTTTCCTGTAAAACCAGCAGATTTCAGTAGTCTTGGCAACCATACTGGTCACAGTGTACACTTCATCTATTTCAAAGACTCTAAAGTGAGAGTGTAAGCAATAAATGAATATTCTAGTGACACTGAAAACTTCTAAGAAACAGTAGAAGCATTCCTACAATAAAGACTAGGAAAACTGTGTTTTAAGTACAGCACAAGAAAACAATGTTATAGAAACGATATACTTAAACCATATTGAACAAAATATTGAACTATTTCAGATTTTATGCCCTTGTAGTTTTCTGGTTTGTATTTATAAAAAAAAAGGCAGAAATAGAAGCCAAGATAATCTGAAACTGATTGTGTGTAAAAACCAAGCATTTTCCTGGCTTAATTATGGAACAATTTTGCGTACAGTCAGGGATGGACTGCTTTCCTTTTGCTTACTGAAAACCAAAACTAGCACTGTATGAGATATGTTGACACATTTATTTTAAAACTCCTATACTTATCAATTTACTCATGCAAAGAATAATCAAATAATTGCTTTGTCAAATTATAGCCAGCCACTGCAAAAGAACAAAATTCCTCCTAGTAAACTAAATCATGCATCAGCTGCTGTGCTTCAAAATAACCACAGCTTTGATTTAAAGCTCTGGCCATTTATGTTGCACAGAGTATTAATTATTTTAAGTGAGAATTTTGTATTTAATATCTGGATCTTCATATTCAGGGGATTTGTAGTGTCTGTCATAGGTCACTGACTTCAACTGCATGAGGAGAAAGCATAACCTATGCTTTCAAATACCCAGCACAAAAATAACTTGCCACTTAAAATACACCTGTTCCTCCAACTTAGTCAATACTCCAATAATAAACTATAACTAAAAAAATGAGACTTGAGCAAATTATGGAGATTTTGGTCTTCCTAGCTTGAGTGCAGGCAGTTACCCACACCAGAGTAACATCCTGCCTCACCAGGCTCCCAAGTGCAGAGTGCTACTATAAGAACAAGAGGCACCACTGCTACTAAACCAGCTCCACACAGAGCTGTAGGTGGAAAATCAACTGCTTGCACTTAGATCAAAGTTCAGCCATAAACCAAATAAGATCTGTCCAAAGCTAACAGAGAACTGACTACAGGCATTTTTATATAACATCTTTAGTCTTGGAAAAGATTTCTCTATTGTTGGAATACACCTGGGGAAAAAACAAACAAACAAACAAACAAGAACCAACAAACAAACCCACCCCCCCCGAAAAATCCAAACCAGAGACAAAAAAAAACCAAACAAACCAAACCAAAGAATAATTTGGGAATTGTCTGTATCCTGGTAGTTGACATGACACTTGAGTGTTTGAAATCCACTGAAGTTCACAGCTGATTCCTTAACTAAAGCAGTGAGACTCCTGCTTTTGGATCTACAAACTCTAACATAGTCCCTGGTGTCTAGCCCAGGACAGGAATTATCACCGATGCTTCCGATAAAACATGCCTTCTGTCCAGGGGCTTTTCCCACACTAAAACTGCAGAGCCTTGTAACAGATTAGACAAGGTATCAGAACTAACCATAAGAGGACTTCAGAAAGCTCCAAAATGCCTGCAGAGATTCGATAAGCATAGAAGAAAATTCATACTTATCAAATCTTCAGGTTTGCATCCTCAAAAAAGAAAAGAGAAAATCTGAAGCAAAATGTGGAGAAGTGTTGCATAAAGTGCTGCTTTCAGTGGAGTTCTGGAAACACAGGAATGCTGGGGAATTTGGCACACTTTGCCACAGAAACACACTTGTATTTCTAAGACATGATTGTGGCCTCTATTCAATTATAAGTATGACAGGAAAATGAATTTCTGAAGTGGAGTAAACAGCTAAATGGAATAGAATCCCTTTACCATGCCTCATATACTGGCTTTCTTCAAAGTCAGTAATCCCTCTAGGAAACAAGAGATTTAAAAACAAATTGCAAGATATGTTGGGATATAGAGAGGTATTTATCATGTTGAAGCAGTAAACTGCTAAAAATAAAAGTTTGAGAAGGGGCATTAGATGAGATTAAATTTTTAATCCCTAACAGTTAGGCTTCAGACATGACTTTTACTAGGAAAGACATCCTGTTTCCCATCCCGGAAAAGATTTCCTGATCTCTCCACAAAAGATTTCTGCCAACCTTTGGTGCCACCCATGGTTACAACATGCTGGGTCAGATTAGCATCTCGCCTTACATATGCTGTTTTCTATACACCCATCTATGCCAAGGATTTAATTTTTGAAGTCATGATAAATGCAAACAGCTTAAACAAAACCTGTGTAGTGATTTTAAACAAATTCTTAAGGCTAGCAGATTTACTTCTAAAAAAATTCCTTTCCTTTTTCTTCTTATGATTTTCTTCTCACCATTATTCTGCCATTTTTGTCCTGACATACCAGATCATTTTGAAGAAAACACACAGGCATTCAAAAGAGCTGCAGAGACAACAGTTTCCTTCTCACACAATTTTTGAATGTCTGGGTCTGCTCAACTCTCAGTGCCAGGAAAAACGGGCCTGTTCTTTCTCTCAAAAATTGTTTTAGACTTTTTTCAATTTTATGCAGAAGCCAAGTGTTTCTGTCTTCATAGTGTTAGGATCTTTGTAAAAATATATACATTCAGAAACTACTGCAAAGTCAACATTGGAAAACAGTGCAATAATACATATACACGTGTTGTTCAACAGCCTCTCCTTAACTGAAATGTAATTTGCACTTTTATCGTAATGAATTATGGCAAAAACTGATGTAATAGCGATGGCTGACATCTTACAAAACTGCTAAACCGCTTCCTTAAAGTAGTTCTCTAGCCAAGAACTCTAACACAAGGACTTGAAGTCCGTTCCACTTGCATGTTTTCAGAAACTGCATACAGGAGTCAATAGTTTGAGTTAATGACTCGTGATTTATTTTTGGTTTTTTTTGGTAACAGAAGGTCACTGTCAAACCTCAGAGTATGCATCCGAGTATGACAGGTTAACTGAAACACTGAAAAAGGCGTTCCTCAGTAGTATCATGGATAGGGTAAGACTGCTCACTGTGCTCTGCAGGCCACACTTCTCCCAGCATCTTTGTAACTAAGCCCTGGAAACGACTGCCGAACTCAGGGATCAGAGTCACCTCAGGAAAATAAGATACTAGGATAATTTCAAATACCTCAGGGGAGAGACAAAAAATGTAGAGGAAGAGGTGAGGTAACTGCAGTTTCTTTTATTTCTTAATTAATGATACATAGTAGAAAATCTCAGGAAGTTGGTTGATGCTAGATATCAGAAAAAGATCAGAATTGCATCTAGCTTTGAAGACTCTTCTTTAAACAAGGAATAGCATCCAAACAGGCTGAATTCCTTAAGCATTTACCTTGGGTTCTAACTAGAAATTCATGCCCCTGAATCCTAAAAATCTCAAGAAAAATCACCCAATGAAAGATTCTGCCTTAATTAGTTTTTCTATATATTTCATTTTTTTTTTCAGTAACCTGAATTATTTGGCTTTCATTAAGCCCTCAAAACAGCACCTCACTTTCAGCCAGACATTACTTTTTCTATGCAAAGATTTCATTCCAAAATGAGTATTAGCCACAGATTGCTGGGAATATCCTCACTACTATATAAAAGATGATATAATGAGTACTCAAATCTCAGTTGGTGGAAGCCTTACTCATTAGACTGCTCCTCCCAGATACACAGGCTGACAAGCCTGCATCCAGCCCAATGAGACAATGTGTTTGGAACATCATATTTAGAACTTAAGAATTCAATCAGGTTTATTCATGTAGGAAGTATAAAGAAGTAATTCAACTCTGCTGTTTAGGCTTTGGTTTTACCAGGAACGCAACAATCTTAACTGTACTATTCCAGGAGTGCCTAACTCTTAGGTATTAACCTTGAAGTTTTGTCAGTACAACTGCAAAGTTATAATCACCCTGAGATTCTTCCCACATCATGTGCTTAGTTCAGCCAAGTATCACTTAAACTACACTGTTAACTACAGGATTTCTGGCTCAGTTTGCAGCTACAATTGTGAGATCATGGTCGTGGCTGTTTCATCCTCTGCTTCTCTCCTGGTCTTCCTTCAACAAAGCTGATGATGTTTTATGTGACACAGAAGCTTCTGTCAAACCTCTGCCTGCTAGGAATGTGTAACAGAAGAGGACTGTCAAAGAAGCCAAAAGGCAAACTCACCAAAGCATCCACCCATCTTGCCTGCCTCCTCCGTCAGCTCTGAAGTGTTCATAAACCCAGACACATCAATCACTGACAAGCTTTAAGAGGTTTAAAGCATCATCAGAAACAGTTTCAGGATATTTGGACCTATCCTAATATTCAGGACATTAGTCTGTTAAACTGGGGAGGGAGAACAACAAAACCCAGGGAACAAAATCACCCTATTACCTCATGCTGCTTAATATTCCTTCAGACTATATGCTCTGTGATCTTCAGCCCAGCCTCCAATTTGGGTGTGGATGTAACAATAGAGCACTGGTAGAAATTTATCCTAGAAGAATTATGTCCACAAGGAAAGCGATTTAACAGCATTCAGTCATGGATTACAGGTATATAAAAAAAGTAGATATGAGCATTTGCTCAATTTAACTTTATAGTAATGAAATTCCACTGTTGGGATTCTTACTCACTATGGACTTGGAAGCAACAAACCAACTCCCCAAGGTAACTGAATAAAGCTTTAGCACCGTTTCTGTATTCAGATTATGAAGAAATCTTGATGATTCCAGATAACCTGAAATCATCAGGTTGACCTGCGAAACATACATGTATCTGTCTAGATATACATTTATACATACATGTGTACATACAAATGCACATATGAATATGCATTTACAGCACATAGATCTTACCAAATTTTGCCCAAATAATTTCAAACATGTAATGTGCTTTAAGTATTCAGAGCATTAAATACCCAGCAGTTAATGTGAATAAAAGTACAAAAGACAGATTCTTAGATGAGGTTACTATAAACTAAAGTGTACCAGGAGGGTTTACTCCTTATGGCAGGGTGTTGAAAGTGGATGATCATAAAAATCACAGAATGTATTGGCTTGGAAAGGACCTTAAAATAATCTAGTTCCAAACCCCTTGTCCAGCTGGAGACCAGTAATGAGCAATGTCCCCCAGGGATCAGTGCTGGGACCAGTCTTGTTCAACAGTTTTGTCAGTGACATGTACAGTGGGATTGAGTGCTCCCTCAGCAAGTCTGCCACTGACACCAAGCTGTGTGGTTCAGTTGATACGCTAGAGGGAAGGAATGTCATTCAGAGGGATCCTGACAAGCTTCTGAGGTGTGCAGATGCCAAACTTACAAAGTTTAACCATACCAAGTGCAAGGTCCTACACCTGGGTTGGAGCAATCTGAGGCACAGCTAAAGGTTGGACAGAGAAGAGATTCAGAGAAGCCCTGAGAAGAACTTGGGGGTGTTGGTCAACGAGAAACGTAACATGAGCTGGCTTCAGTGTGTCCTTGCAGCTCAGAAAGCCAAACATATCCCAGGCTAAATCAAAAGGAGCATGACTAGCAGGTCGAGGGAGATGATCCTGCCACTCTACTCTGCTCTTGTGAGACCTTACTTGGAGTATTGTGTGCAGTTCTGGTGTCCTCGACATAAGAAGGACATGGAACTGTTGGAAAAAGTCCAGAGGAGGGCCACAAGGATGATCAGGGGGCTGGAGCACCTCCTATATGAAGATAGGATGAGAAAGTTGGAGCTGTTCAGCCTGGAGAAGAGAAGGCTGCGTGGAGACCTCGTAGCAGCCTTTCAGTATCTGAAGGGAGCCTGTAAGGATGCTGGGGAGGGACTCTTCATTAGGGACTGTAGAGATATGACAAGAGGTATCGGGTTCAAACTTAAAGAGGGGAAGTTTAGACTGGATACTGTAAGGGTGGTGAGGCACTGGAAATGGGCTGCCCAAGGAAGTTGTGAATGCTCCATTGCTGGCGGTGTTCAAGGCCTGGTTGGACAGAGCCTTGGGTGACATGGTTTAGTGTGAGGTGTCCCTACCCATGGCAGAGGGGATTGAGCTAGATGATCTTAAGGTCCTTTCCAACCCTGTTCCATGATTCTATGACATGGGCAGGGACACTTTCCACTAGACCAGGTTGCTCAAAGCCCCATCCAACCTGGCCTTGAACGCTTCCAAGGATGGGGCAGCCACAGCTTCTCTGGGCAACCTGTGCCAGTGCCTTATCCACTCTCTTAAAGGATCTTCTAATGATATTCAAGGTCCCTTCCAACCCAAACTATTCCATGATTCTATGACTTCAGGGAGTGAGGTAGCAAAATTAGAGAAGCTGCAACTGACATTTCCTGCAGTATGGTACTTGATATAAAATACACCTTTGTGCAAATAGCACACAGAGAACTAACCTCCACTATTACAGTGCTACCCAGATTTTTCAGATCTCGGATAGCAAAGAAACACAATCAAAATAAGTGCTGTAGTGTTATATGCATTCTGAAGTTAATAGGAATGACAGGAATTCAGGCTGCTGTTATTATGGAGAACAAACCACATAGGAGTTGCAGAGATGCAACTCTACTTCTATGACAGAGGTGAAACATAAGCCATCAAGAAGTACTGTGAAGTTCTTCCTAGTTCTGCCAAGATATAAGTTTAAATAAATTACCATTAAAGAGGCTGTGATGGTAAAGTACATCCACATACAGCAGCCTTCCAGTGTCTGAAGGGAGCTACAAGAAAAGCGGAGAGCAGCTTTTTACAACAGCATGTAGGGATATCACAAGAGGGAATGGCTTTAAACTGAAGGAGAATAGATTTAGGTTAGATGAGGAAGAAGTTCTTCACTGTGGTGAAGTGATGAGACAGTGGCACAGGTTGCCCAGAGAAGCTGTGGCTGCCCCATCCCTAACAGTCCCCAAGGCCAGGTTGCATAGGGCTTTGAGCAACCTGCTCTACTGGAAGGTGTTCCTACCCTTGGCAGAGTGAGTTGGATAGATATAAGCCTTAAGGTCCCTTCCAACACAAACCATTCTATGATTCTGTGAAATAATGAATAATATTGTATTTGAACCAGCAAGAACTATTAAACATAGGACAAATGGCACAACAGGCATATGAGGAAGTTAGTGTTTGCTTTTCAGCTGGTGCTTTCTATTGCTGGATCAGGAAGTTTTGAGGAAATCCACACCTTGTCTACAGTAGGGCAAACTCTGAACTCTCAACTTCAGAGTCACTGCTGCATTGGCTCCCAAGCTTACAGTAGGGTCTCAGACTGCACAGACATTGCCTGAAGCCATCAGATACGTTAAGACTAAGTGAAAGAGCAGGAATAATAAGGTAGTAAAAGGCACTAAATGCAGGCTCTCATTAAGATTAAGGATTAGAACAGATTAAGCAGATTAAAATAGTACACAAGATATTATCTAATACCCAGACAATGAGAAGGCATAAGCTGTAAAGGCTAAAGAGACATTTGTAGATACATTGAATCTTGAAGCAGTCAAAGATAAGATCAGGCTCTTCTACAGCAGTCAATACGTTATAGCAACTGAAGTCTGTTCCTATATGGCCAATAGTTAAAGACTAGTTTGACACATCTTCGTAGGAGGCAAAGAGTGTCAAATTTAGCTTTTATAATTTTAAGAAACTATAAATAAGATTATGTTCACGTTTCAGAGATAAAATGCTTAGAAGAATCAGATTTTAAAAATAATCAGCTTACTGGAAAGATCATCTTCTCTGTGAAAGACCTTACAGATAACAATGACTGTTTTCTTCACAGCCAAGACATTTTGTGTCATCTCTGAATTTTGCCTCAGGTATTCCCTTTGTGGCTTACAAAAACAGCCCTACTTTCTCCATGCCCAGGAGAACTTCATTAAAGAGATAAACATGCCAAAGTTTTACATTCTTTTTTCTGAGAAGTTTAGCTTTCAAACACCAAATCTTCTATGATGTGAACTGTCCAAAGGGGACAAGCTTAAGATCTCAGCCTCTCCACATCAGATATTCTTGCCACATTCCCCATGCCTGCCATCCTTCCAATCTCACACTGGTCTTATTTCAAGAGGCACAAGCACTTCTCAGCTGAGTAGTATGCCAAACTCCCTATAAAAGGGAGTCATATGCAGCCCTCTTTGGATCAGGTGCATGAGTTAAATGGTTTTGAGACCTCTTCCTGCACTATTTTTCAGTGATCTGTACATTCTGCCTCAATAGGAGTGCTATTTCCTAGATATACAGAAAATTTAGCCAGCTTCATGTGAGCAAAATGAAGCAATGTAACAGACAAAAAAATCTAAGACAACTGGCTTTTCAAGCAAAACCAGAAAGCACTGCTCATTCAGCAAAAGTACCAAAATAAAAAGGTTATCAGCAAGAAAGACGAAAAACCTAAAAAAACTGTGCAGAGACAGAAAAACAGTAGAAAAGCCTCTTTCTACTTCTTTTTCGGTAGAAAAGACTCTGAGGTTCATCCTGAAGATTTTGGGCAGATCAAAGAATTGAGATCCAAAACTGTGACTTTATACATAAATTTAGGAGTTGCCTGTGATCCCACAGACTGACTCAAGTTTCATCCAGGAGCCCTAACAGCATTCCTCTGTCTACAGTCAGTAAAGCAACTGTCTTTACAAGCACTAGAAGTCACAACAAAACCCAGGAAAAAATTCAGAAAACAGGTGACATTTCACTGCTCTCCAAACATTTAAATCCATCCAGCCTGGCACAAAACGGTCTCAGGACAACTTGAAGAAGTCCCCCTCACACTCTCCCTTTTTAATTTAAAACAATAAAAATCTACTGATGAAATGACTGTTCAGGAAGTTCAAGTCCAAATTTAAGTTCTCTCCTCAGCTTGTAATGAAATTCAAAGAATTAATCACTCAGAAGAGAGCTGTAAACACTAAGAAATCAACAACCATTGATACGGCACCCACATTCCACTTGGCAACACCATGTCAGAGACCCTGCCCTTTAACTGCTTCCTGTTCAAAAGATTTCAGAGCTGTCCCTTCATACTTCAAGCCCTGAAGTTACCTTGAGACCAGTACCTATAGAGAAACTACTATGATGCATGGAAAAGGTAAGTTGCACTGTTAGCAGTCATACTTCTCCATATAAAAGAATAAGCTCAGGGAATAAAGTCATATGTTAAGGGCAACAATGAGATGTAGACCAGAATATTCTTTGAGGTTGGATTTGGGTTTTTTTTTTTTGGTTTATTTGGCAACAGAAATTTTCCTGCTTTAAAAACCTGGCCATTTAAAAATTAAAAGTTCAAAGTGCAGTCAGATACTGCACCTGTAGTCACATGATTTTGTGTCAGCATTTTATGTTGTTTCAAAGTCTGTTTAAAGAAAATTCCTTCCTGTTGTTCCGTATCAAACAGTTGACTATGAAAGGCTAAAGAAATGGTTTTGGTAGTGTGTATCACTAGTTAGCATGGTGCTTGTGTAACTCTAGGTGAGTTGGACATAAGCACACGTTCTGAATTCTCTATGTTCTCCTCACTAATAAGCTCCTACTGCAAAAATCTAAGTGCTCATACAAAGCAGGTCATCCTGGAAAGATGTCATTAAATGTACAGGGAAAGAGAAAAAAAAGTTCATTTCTAGCTCACTAGGGCCAAATCATCCAAGATCTTTAGGCACAGAGGTTCCATTTACTTTAATGGGAAATCACACACTTGTTTGCTGCTACATTTAGTATGTCTCTGGACTCTCAGTCTCACCCTCTTTTAGGTACATTAACAACCAATGACAAGACACAATTTAAAGAACCAATTTTATTGATACTTTCTATTTTTCCTTGTACTCTGTGACTTAATTGCTAGTAATTGTTTTTTTAAAACAAGGTTTACTGCTACCATACCAGGTGTAAATAAGTTCCTGCTCAACAGGCCTGATACACCAGCATGAGTTACAGAACCATGTAAATTTATTCCATCAATAATTAATATTTTCAGATTCTGGTTCATATTTTACATCTCTCACTGATACACTGAAACAAGCAAGAGAAGACATACAAAACTCTGCACTGTTACTGCCTGTTACTTTCATATACCTACTTGGCTAGATGAAGTCTACTCAAAATAATGTTTCAAACACAGAAAGTTTAAACTAACAGTCTAGATCTGACACATCTGATAAAGAGAGTCTCTCCTCTGTGTTAGGGTGAAGTTTGTTGTATGATCCTCTTTGGCGTATAGCTACAGCTACAGAAGAAGCTAAACCATTGAATTCTAGCTTGAGAACAGGATGTTCCTGTGCCCTCTTGAAATGCTGCTGGCAAATCTACAGACTACCAAAAGCAGCCCTTCAGCCATGTGCCACATACCCATCACCCAGCCAAACAGTTACACATTTTTTTTCATTACTAAAATGGAGGTTTCTGCCAATTTTTAACACACATTACCTGGAAATGGCCTGAAATTGAAATACTAAGTAATGATGGTCTTAGATAGTAGCTAAACGTATTCAAGTAACAAATCACTGTAAGATCTAACAATGTAAGCCCAGTTCTGCCCCTCTCTACATAAAAACTGTATGCTTCTAGGCATGGTTTTATGTATGCTTCCACAGTGAAAAGTACAGTTAAACTTACCCTGAAGTTAAATACTATTGTGGCTGCTACAACAGACCACTCTTATTTTATAGAGTTTTGAGAAACAGAAGTCTGAAAGTTTGTTCTGGACTTTGTATATTCCAACCTGGTAACCCTGCACTTTAAGATAATTAGAGACACTGAGGTCTCATACTTGTGAAATCACTGATGCTTCACTTAGATATCTGCTGCTTTGTATCTGAATTCTGGACATGCAGATGTCACGCATCAGCATCTTTTCAGTTTCAAGTACAGGCCACCCATATGTGCATCCTAAAACTAAGATACATAAGAATTTGAATTTATGGGGTAGTTTTAAGCTAAGAAATTCAAAGTATAAACGCAGCAGAACTGCTTTATCTAAATAACTTATCTGCACTTTATTTTCAAAATATCCTTTTTAAAAAAGGCTTTAATAAAATATTCCCTCTCCTCCCTCCTGGAGCTGTTCAAGTTTTTTGCTGCTTAATGTTGTCTCAGCAATATAAAATTAATACTGACAAAACAACAAGAAGCATGCAAAAAGTCCCATAACTGGATGCGGTCTCTACAGTTAGATGAGTGTATGCCTGCCTCTTCCCTTTGTACGAGGAACCCTGAACTGATGTGAAGTCCTTTTGAAATAAGCAAATGTGTGGGAGTGAAGGAGAATGAGAGGTCTCCAAGAGTCCCTAACAGGAACTCCCATTTCAGCAGGGGTAGGATCCTACCCACGGTTAGATATCAAAATCCGGCAGCCTGTGAGGGGAGAAGAAGCACCTAAGGAGCAAAACTTTGCTGTAAGAGTCAGAGCCCAGACTTCCCCGGAGGAGGGCATTCCACAAGGCTTAAGAAAGGGCGGCAGAGGCTTCTGCCGAGGTAAGTACCTTGTAACTGAGCTGAGAGGGACTCTTGATGCTGCTGGTACTTGAGCGCGGTGGCCTCAGCCTTCCTCAGCTGGCCCTGCAGCTCGTAGTAGAGCATCGCCCCGTAGAGGAACCCGAACACCACAGTCAAGAGCAGGAGGGTCTGGAAAACCCGCTTCTGTTTTCGCGAGCACATCCCGTTGCCCATGTCCCCGAAGGGGTCCCGAGGGTCCCCGCCCCTCACGGCTTAGCAACAGGCTGCTGGAGGAGGCGGACGACGAAGCAGCGACATCGGACGCCCCGGGCCCGTGCCGGGAGGAGGGAATGAGGGGAGAAGGAGCCGGCCGAGCGTCTCAGTCCCTGGGCGCCGCCGCGGCCGCGACACCCCGTGCGGCTTCCCCCTGCGTGCGGGCCCTGCGCTTGGGAGCGGAGCCGGCAGGACTTTGCACAGGAAGGGCCGGGCGCCCCAGCTG
>JASSUY010010297.1:18260-32404 GCA_032466535.1 Forpus xanthops
CCCCTGCGACAGGGGGCGCCCGCGGGCAAGATGGCGCGGGGGGTCCCGGCCGGTCCAGGAGCCGCAGCGCCGGGCGAGCCGGCAAGCGGGCCTGAGGCGGAGGCAGCGCACGGGCGGTCCGCTGGAGTTTGGGAAGAGCCCGAGATGAAAGGAAGAGGGATGGATGCTGCTGGCCGTGTTCTGCTCATGGCAGGGAAGGGCGCAGCAGCGACAGACGGACTATCAGTTGTGCCCCGAAAACGAGTGATAGCCGTTTTCATGAGTGTCTCGGTGTTACAAACGCTTGCTGAGAGGCTTCCTTCTGTTCGGAGATCTCACACTCCAGTTAATTGAGTTGTAGGTGGGCACAGTTGTTAGAACACGGGAGACAGGAGCTGGTACCCAGGGGGTGTTACTACACCTGAGGAGGGTGTAACGAGGAAAGCAGTGGCACTATCCGCTGTAAAACTTGCCATCACACGCCAGTTTTTCACCAGCATCACTCAGTTTGCCGTCTGCTCCTTGCCCTTAAACTCCGAATGACCTTGGTGGCCAAGGACCAACATTCCCAGCCTCCAGGGCCTTTCTCTCCCCAAGCACCAGGATGCATGTTGTTCTGCAGGTGACACACATGCCGCTCCTCCTGTGGGCTCCCCCTTCAATTACTGCTGTCATATGCCTGACACGTGTGCGAGCAGTGGAGTGTGGCAGTTGGCACATCTTCCTGGGAAGCTTGCCTTGCCTAGAAAAAATAGTTTCCATCTGAAGGGGAGACTGACAAAACACAGGCAGAGCAACCTCCTGACTTTTGGAAGCATAGTTTCTGTGCCTGCAAGGCTGCAGGGTACGTGGAGGCAGGGGTCTGCAGGCAGGGTATTGAATGGGGGAGGCGGGAGGAATGTAGCGTGTGTGAAGGCACATGATTTAAAGCTGGTCGGATATTTTTAAGATTTCAATTAAAGTGACACTGCAACGAAATTTTTCACAAATTGTATTGCTGTTTTCCCTCTAGGTTCCTATGGAAACAGGCCTTTATGTGCTCATGCTTGGCTGTGCCTCCTTTACTTCTCCAATAACTTTTGAAGCTGTTGGGCAGTTTCACCCAAATCTATCTCAAATATAATTAAGTTATTTCATGAAAATAGGCAGCTGGGTAGGGCTGAGAGATCCTGTAAATGTCCCAAAGGCTGTAACATGAACTTGCCTCTTATTAAACAGCGATTCACATGGCTGAGAGACCATATAAATGTCTGGGTAATGAGAAAAGTTTCAATTACAGCTCATTATCAGCCTCAGTATAAGTCTGTGGGAAACCAGGGTTCTTCAGTTCATGTTCTCCCAGCATTAATTGTGTAACGTCCTTGTGCTCTCAGAGTTGGAGTAGGCACATGCAGAGGGAAAGAAAGCAATGAGAAATTACTAAAGTCTGTATCCTGCTAGTCATTTCACCTGCTTCGCTGTGTGGGCCTGGCCAGTGGTACAAAGCTCTTTGTGTGAGGGGTTTCACAAAGGTAGGGTTAAAGAATAAAAAAATAAATTACAAATTAATTAAAAAAATACCCCAAACAAGACCACACAAAACTGGAAATAAGAGATCCATAAACACTGACAGCTGAAGATGGGAGCGGAACTGGAAAGGTAATTTGACTTGACTGGAAGGTACTAAGGTTTTCACTGGTGTGACAAGCATTAGAGTAATGGTCTCCTTTTCCAAAGACCATCAGCAGTGTCCAGCTGTCTCTGGTCTGGATAGAAATGGGCTAAGATACTTGGAAAAAGAGCAGGAGAGTTAGTGTGCTTGTTTCTGTGGCACTGCTCTTGAATTTTGTCTTGCTTTTTAGTCCAAAAGTGGGGTAGGAAGCAAATGGCTAAAAAGGGGAATTAGAAGCCATAACATCTTGTTATCCTTCAGCTTCCCAAATGTTGCCACAATTGCTTCTTCACTGAATCCTCTGCTACACTAAAGCCCGCTCTGCTTAAGTGGTCACCATTTTTCAGTTCAGAGTTTATAGTAATCCTACTAGCATCGTGTCGCAGATGTTGATTTGTCTGCTAATTAAATTTCTAAGTCACCCCATGTTCACCACAATGTATGTGCAACTGTTGGACATCTGCCAAAAATGGAGGTTTTAGGAAATACATCAGGAAATATTTGAAGTATTCCTAGGAGAAGGGGGGGGGGGAATCCTCTGGGTGTTAATTTCCTATTTCTTAGGGGTTTCCAGTAATTCATCGATCAGAATTTTTTTTAAGTGCTCATTACCATTTTAAGTCAGATAACATTAACATGAGGTTATAAGTATATGCCATGTTAAACAAGTGGTGACACAGCTCCTCTCTTAAGGGGCTTTACAAGTCATAGAGTTTCTGATTTAACATATGTTGAGGACAAATTCAGCTGAATGAACCTTTCATTTCTAACCTATTTAGATAGCTTTATTAATCTGAAATAATACCACATAGAGCTGGTGGAAGTGGTGGTTCACTTCTGTTAACTTTGCCTCCTGAAGGTGGGCAGCAACATGAGCCGGACCCGGTGCAGGCATCCACAGTTTGGCAGAGAATCACAGAATGATTTGAGTTGGAAGAGACCTTAGAGGTCGTCATGTCCAACCCCCCTTCCATGGGAGGTGGAAGGAGCTTTAGCAGTTTTCCCAAATCAGAGCTGCATGTTAGTTGATGTCATACCATAAAAGGATGGCAGTTTTCAGGTTCAGAGACAAAGGATGGTAGGTGGAATGGCAGATCATTCCTGCTAAGGTCAAGGTAGAGCAAAATATGCTGTCATTAGAGGATGGCTGATGAATACAGTATTTCTCTGCAGCATCCTTTTGTAGGGGGCATAAGTTTTAGAGTTTTGAGTCGACTGTGTATAGGTAAAGTCATGCTGTCATATCATTACTGGTTTATGTTCTTGGGGGTTTAGGGATGTGATGTCACTAATGGAAATGCATAGTTTGCTTTGGTCTTCTATTTGAAAATATACTCTGAGGAAATTAAATCTCATATAAGGTCCTTTTGCAGCAGCCACGCTCTTTCAGATAACTTCATTTCATTTTTACAGTGATAGAGGGGCAGCTGTAAAACAAGATTATCCTTGGCACTGACAAAGCAAGTGTCCCAGCATGTGGCTGAGTGGGGAGAGTTTGCAGATTTTCTGCCTGACCCCTAAAGACCCTGAAAAGGACTTTGTTGCTTGCCAAGGTATTCCTGTTAGTCCCTTCCTCAGGGCTTCATCTAAGGAGGGCACGAACTGGTCCTGAGCATGAATGTAAGGGTATCTATCACAAGGGATTTCCAATGGGTAAAAGTAACAACTGTACAAAATGAAACACATTCACCAAATACAGCACAACTACCTTTTATTATTCTTTTAAATCTGAGCCTGTAAACCCAGGAACCAGTAAGTCACTGTACTTTTGGGAGTAAAGTTGAGCACATGAGTAAGCTGAAGTGTGAGACTTCAGTAAATAAATGTATTTTGTAGCTGGAAAATAATCCTTCCTACTGCAGCACTACAGATTCAGTAGAAAGGTAACTGAATTCTCTCTGTATTTTCAGTATGCCGCATTTCTGTGTAAGTGAATTCCTCAAATAGAAAATGATGTATTGCATGTGCCAAAGGGATAAAAAGAAAAGGCATCCATTACCTGCTATTACTTATGCAGGAATGAAGGTCTCTGCCATGTAATTGTGTTTGTAACACTGGACTTGAACTCAGAGGACATTCAATTTCTTTCTTCTGCACATGCCTCCTGTGTGACTGGATGCTAATCACGTGACACTGTTGTCTCTTATTTTTTCCAATTTTAGTATAGGCATAATTCCTCTTTTTTCTTACAGTTTTCTATTTAGCATGTCCATTACCCAACAGCCTTATTCTCAACAGTACAGCCTAGCTCCACTGCAGGACATATGTTCATCTAGGACTTGGGCAGGATTCAGGTGTTTCAATCCAAATTCACATTTTGCCTATGTCCTTAGTTGCCCTTGTGATAGCTAATCTTCCCACCAGTGAAGCTTCAGAGTGTCTTAGCTGATTTCACTGCCTTCTGCTTGGAGTTTTAAATGTTCTCTTTGGATCCTGAGGAGATTGTAAGTCCTTTTTTTTTTTTGATAAAAATTGCAAAATCCTAGCACTTACAGCCGCAAATGTGACCAAGAAGTCACTAAAAGTTTGTTACAATATTTGCTACTGCCATTTAAGTCTTCTATGAGCCTACTTTTACAAGTATGACCCTTGTATTGCTAGTATTACATTTTTCCAATTTTTCTGACTTCAGATTTTATGAACCTTTGCTTCAGAAAAGCTAAAATCTCACACTATTTTTCTGAAACCTCTTTTCCCAGGTTCTCCAAATTCTGAAAGCTTTGACAGAAAATAGATACTTTATTGTTCTACAAAGGCAAGGAAGAATTTTTGTGTAAAGTGTTGGCTTGGGTTTGTTGGGTTTTTTTTTTCTTCTTCTTTTTGACTTTTTTTTAAGTCTTAGGCCAAAACCTGCCATAGTTTTGGCCACCAATGCTTCCACAGAATCCCTTATTTAATTGTAGACTTCAAAACTTTATAAAGTGTATGCCTGATCAGAATGAAAAGTAATGGGAAATACTTAGCTTTCTTAACCCTTTAGAGGATTTCTGTGGTGGCAATAGCTCTTGCAGAAAGCAAATCTGACCACTTCTGGATGTGGAAAAAATAATCTCCACGCCTGAAATGAAAAATACATGCAGCCTTTGGGAATGAAGGAAAAATAAAGGAGAGGAGCTCATCAAAATAGTTTAGTTTACAATGAGTTTATAAGATTGACAGAGTCATTTTGTTTCCTCCTGATCAACTCTATATTGGTGGTTGTCTTAAGTGTGATCTTTTGCAGTTTCTCTCTTTTCTCATCAAACCTTGGTATTGTATAGTTCCTGTGCTGCTCTTGCTAGCTGCTCACAAGTTGATTAAGGTGAGATACAAAAAGCTTATTGGAGGTAAAAACTTCCCCAGCAGCACGGTTCGAGGAGACAGGCTGTCAAAATAAATTTGGCAATAGCCATTAAAATAAGCGAATGATGGCCTCTTTCCACAGAAGTGCAAGTTGAAATTGCATCCCAGTAAATCCCATACTAGGTGACAGAATAACATGGAACAAAACCTCACCCTATCAGAAGATAGTCCTTTAAATTTGGCCTGACACTAGAAGGATAGCACACCTACAAATACCTGTCACTGACAATGGAAAGAGAAGTGTGAGGCTCACACGGTGCGTTACTGCTGCTGAGATCCTCACAGCGTACAGGACAGAGGTGGCTGGGATACTCAAAAATACCAAATGAGGTTGCCTGGTAACTACCTGGGTTTAGAACCGTGACTTCTACTCTGCCACAGTACTGGTTTGAGCACTCATTAACTTACATTACCGGGTGCCCATTGGTAAACCTCCCTGGATAGCATAGGACTGCACTGAATAATGTGAATTAGTCTGTATCTTTCACTGAATTTGAATTTCTAATATCTTCACGTCTCATAATATTTAGTATTCAGTGTTTTATGTCACCATGAAATTATCTATTAGAATAGTTACTGCTCTTATATGATGATGTCTTAGATAAACAAACTACAAAAGACCTGTTCTCTGACTTCTTTTTTCCATGTTGCATTTTCATTTCTCTTGGATTAGATGAAATAGGGCTTTCCTCTTTCATGTCTGTAATCAGTTTCAGTTTACGTTTCCTATGAACTAACACTTCTGCTGAAATTGATCTCACAGCATTGCTGGGGAAGAAGATGAATATTTTATGAACTTATAAAAGATAAAATGAAAGCATATTATCCTAGGGACATGTTGTTGATGTTCCATGTGAAATTGTGACAGCATGTCCATTCGGAACCTTATTTGCACATCCCTCTCATCTCTTTGAGAGGAATCACCTTTCCATGTCAAAATTCTTGCGCTTAATGTGATTGCAAAGACTTTTTGTCATGAAAATTAACAAATGCCTCTGAAGTCAGAAGTAGCATCTTTTCACACAGACATCACCATGGAAATTTACAAAAGGTTTCATATTTTGTAGATACATTTCCATAAATATTAAAGCATGGTGCAGTGAGGAGTTCAGAGAAAACAGCTCTAAAATAATACCTGCACAAACTCACCCAATGCTTGTCATTGCTCAGGGGCTGAGCATGGGCAGAAATGCGTAGAAAAAACATTGCTCAGTTTAGCACTTCAGTGCAAGTGGTGCTGAAGCACTGAACTACCAAGTTTGTCAACTTTTTTTGCCTTAGAAAACCTGGAGCTTTAGAGAACTTTGTTGGGTGAGGATGATGTCTTATTTCTATTGCTCTACCAAGGTTTTAAATTCAATGGAGTCGCTGACTTATGCTTCCCCATGACAGCTGGAGGGACAGAGCATCTCCTGCCTGGTCAGAGGGTGCTGAGGACCAGGGTCCATCTAGTCTCAACTCCCTGCTGGTTCTATTGAAAGATGACCTAGTAACAGGTGCATGTTTGAGTAAAAGTATCACACTAAAGTTAGTCATAAAAGTGTTTCTGAATTACCAGGGCTTCATTCCAGAGTGATATATAAATACTCCAAAAACTTGAATGCTAGGGTAAGCTTAGAGGCTGACAGCTCCTCTCTGCCTGGCACCTACGGTGTGTGTACTTCAGATTTTATGACATGAAGGCATTTGCACCACCATGCATATGCATAGCATCCTGATAAAAACTCATGACAGAGGTTTCCTTAGGTTTTGTTTATGTAGTTCTGGAATTGGTGCACGCATGCTTAAAAGCACATGACAAGCTTTGGCATTGGGGTGATAAACAGAAGTGCATTCAAGGAGGCTGAATTACGTTATTATGCAGTTTTGGCATTATTCTGAGTATGGCTTCATGCTCATGGTTGTACATTAGATTCGCTAAGAACATTTCTGCACAGGTGCTTTTATCAATAGTAGCTCACAGAGCAAGACTGCACTATATTGCCAGGTCACTAATGCTGAAGGTCTGTTCTTGGATTATTTTTTCAGGAAAAAGGCACTTCAGCTGTTATAATGACCTGAATCTGATGATTTGAAGGCAGAAGACTCAATCAAGATTTCAATTCAAGATTTTTGCTCCTATCAACTGTAGGTCAAGTCCACAGCCTCCAGGAATATTAGAGGCTCGACCACAGAACCCCAGCTTATCATGAGGAAAACTGAAATAGGCCCTTGCAGTGAACATGAAGTGTTACCCACCCTCATGAAGCAAGCCAGTCAGATTTAATTCTTACTGCGGTCAACGGAGAGATTTGTGTTGAACACAGAGTATAAAAATAGATTTAAGAAACTTAACAAGTCAGATTATTCTGATTTTGTCTTTGAAAATGTATTTGCTTGTGCTGGGAGGAAAAGATGCTGCTTTGTTATATGGAAGCTTGAAATGAAAGAAATACTGTGTTTGCTGGACTGGCATAGGTGTTGAAATTTTTATCATTATTCAGAGGGAAAAAGGTTCTTACTAACTGGCTGTGTAGTAAGAAACACACATGAAGAACAAACACTACATGAGCAATTAGATTATTTTGGAATTTTCTTGCAGATTATTTTATTCATCTGAGATACTTCATTCAAGGACAAGCACATTAGTTTACTTCTACTTAAATAATGCTGTAGTTCTCATAACCTTCATACCATGATGGTATTTTGTTTTCATAAGGATTCTTTACTTGCAAATCTTGTTCTTTCTTGTCATAGGCAGGTCTGATTTGCTGTATCTAAAGGCAGGCACAGTTACTTTTTTTGTCCCTTTCAGCTAATGTATGAATGCTGCTGCAACATGATTTCCTTCACTCCATTGTTTTTCACCCCAAAGTTAACAATGAGGTAGTGGTATATGCATGAACCTACCAGCAGGTAAATAAAGAGACTCACACCATGTGTTGAGATTTTAAAGTGAGTGTTTTAATAGGGTGGAGAGGAGGTGGGAAAGAACTACTGTCATCAGAAAGATCTTTAAAAAGAGTTGAATTACTTGCCCAAGACATTGTGATATATATTGATTTTGGATCACTTTTGCTTTTCACTTTCACTTTAGCCTTCAAATTAAAAGGTCTTCTAGGCAGATACCGTCACTTGCATTTCTTACAGGACTCCTACTGTCACCATCAGCTTTGTGCTATGTAATTATAATTTAAGAGGTGGTTTATATACTGAACAGTTTATAATCCAGATAGCATGGGTAATATGGGTAAAACAGGCAGGATCACATTGCTCCAAGATCACTTTCTAAGCAGATAGCAAACATTGAGAGTGTTTGAACACTAGAACGGGTTATGTGGAGAGGCTGTAGGGTCTCCATCTTTGGAGGCTCTTAAAACCCAACAGGGCTCAGCCTGGATTCATCTGCTCTACTTGACTCTGCTCTGAGCACAGGATGGACCAGGTGATCACCAGATCAAACTCAACAATTCAGTGATTCTGTGTGATTGTGTTTGGAGCAGACTCAACCAGACCTAAATCTCTGGAGTCTTCCAACATAGCTGTTCATTGATCCACATCATCTTTGCCACAGAGTTGTACAAAGCCAATATTGCTATGGATGGAGACCAGATCTGCATTTATTAGGCTGAGTAGTACTTCTTCATACAAATTGTCCCATTGACTTATATATTAAATTGACTTCTGAGCACCTCTTGACCTGAAGGTTAAGCTGTTAATATGCAATTCAATTTAAAAATTAACTGGCACTATTAAGACACTTCTTCCAAACCCAGATTAATATTCCTTTTAATTTCCAGAACTAGGTGCCCTGAATGAATTAATAATATATTAACTGGGTTAATATATTGGCACTCCTACAGTAGTAAGTGAGTGCAACTGGTATTAGTTCAGGTCATTTCAGATTGGAACTGATCTCTCCCAGTGATGTGAGAAAATGGAAAATCATTCATTTGACAGGATTTTGTCTCTTGTGGAATGCTCATTAGCAAGGAGTGCTGGAAATAGACTAAAATATTGTACCATGCTACACAGATAAGCTAATAATTATTTTTTTTACTTCTTTACAGGAGGTCTCAGTAGGTAAAACCAAATTTTGGGTGGGACTCCCATACTGCTGTCTTCAATACCTGATGTAAATGTCATGCGTGCATTTTACATGTCAATGGAAGAAATCTTGTGCCCTTACTGCTTGCACTTAAAAACTGAATGCTTCAATGGCAGCTGTTTCTCTGCACTACTCGTGTAGTGCAAAAAAGGTGTGACCTACTCAACATTATTAATTTCTCAAGTACTTCAGTGTTTTCCTGATATTGTTCCCTCAGTTTTGGTATTTAGTACCCTCAGGATGCTCTTCTCTCAAAAAAATACACAGGTTTCCACCTGCAGCTGTTGTGTATGCACTGGTCATTCTAATGCAGATCTGAGCACTGTTGTACCCTGGCTCCTACTAAAGTCCATCAGTCTTAGCGTTGTCTTCAAAAGCAATATATTTCTTCAGACAAATTTGCTTTAAATCCATTTTGGATATAAAAAGATCTTGGAAGTTATTCCTTTTGGATTGTATTGTTGCGAAATCTAGAAGACAGTAATTTTAAACCTAACATCTTCTGAAGTTAACCAGTTTAGTTAAAAAAAAATTAAATCCACAGCAAACAAAGAATTAGACTCAATTTTTCACTGTGTTTTTATTACAGAAAGATTTTCTGAAGGCCACATTTTCAGTCATTGCAAAAGAGTAAGTATTCAACTTGTTTCTTAGACAGCAGTAACCATACTGATAAGAAATAGATCAAAGTTGAACCTTTTCCAGGTTGGTTTGGTTTTTATACATTTAAAGCAAATAAGTAAATTTTGTGATTTGGAAATAGCAAGTCTATTCCAGGCAAAAAGAACAAATAAAGTAACTTACACTTCTTTTTCTTGGTGTAAATCTGATAGCATTTAACTCCATTGAATTGATTTGTGTAGCATGTATGTTATAATTAATTATCAAAACAAATTCTGTGTCAATATTAATGGACTCTTTAATCCTAGTGAGAAAAAGAGTTATAAATTTAAATTGAATTTTTGTTCTTGATTTATTTTGAACTGCAGTTTTCTACTAGATGTGCATAACATCCCTCAGTTTACCTTTAGTTTGAGCGTTATCTTTGAATAGTTATAAGATTAGTTTGTCGTTTGAAAAGTGGATGATATTCTAGGATAATTTCTGGAGATGTAGAAGGCAACACAAATAAAAAAGAATGGAACTGCTTACATTTTTTTATCCTGAAACAGACCTTTTTTTAAGTTTCTAAAATTGATGCTTCAAGCCGTGATTTTAGCTGCTAGGGCTGCTTCCACTTTATGAGCTCATTTCTTTTTGCAAAACCATGGCACTTGACAGTATTTGTTACTACTAGCACTTGCCTTCCTGCAGTGATCAGAGGACAGTAGTGGGCAGGTGTTACGATGTGACTACTACTTACCAGGAGAAACTTGCTCCTTATCCTAGCCCTTATTCTTCCATCTGCTTACTGCAATCACTGTTGTGTCTGGCTATAATCCAGATTTGCAAATTCTTTTGGGGACTAGGATTTTTTTTTATATATTCCATGCTTTTAGATGTCTTAATACAGGCAGTGTAATAATTATCTCTACATGTAAGACTGAAGCTCCACAGGGTTGCCTGCTGGCCATCAAAACTAACTAAACTATGGGACAGTACAGTGGCTCCATCCCCTTGAGTGTCTTTATCCATGTTAACAAATAAAAATAATAAAAAAGAGGACTGGTGTTTTTAATACACCAGACTACATTAATAAAGAAATGTAGCTATGTATCATCATGTTGGTGAATTAAATTTAATCAACCCTTTCTAGATAACATAAGTGTATTGCAACTATTGCCTGTTAACTTAAACTTCTCTTCTAAATTAATCAATGGTAATATTCAGGTAAAATCAAAGTATAGTTAATAGTTTTTAAAATAACTTGCTTTTTTTCCCAGGTTCGGTACATTGTTTCATCTTTGGGGTTTGAATGTTTTTTTTTCCCAGAATTATTAAAAATTGCTGTAGCCTGTAGTAAAAATATGATTTATGGCAATGTAAGACAATACAAATGTATTTATACTCTGAATGTGCACATATTTAAACATGCTTTGAATTTCAAACAAATCAGCATTTTATTTTTTTTTTTACTTTAAGGGAATAGCTCATTAAAGGAGTGCAAAATCCCTTCAGGTGTTTCTAAGGTTAATGCCCTAAATACTTACATTGACATAGAAAATTATGTTGGTATGGCCTTTAAGAAGCAAAAGGGAAGAGAATTTTAAATTAGATTTAAATCATTTGACTAAATGATTTAAAGATACTTTATCTTAAGTTTTCTCAGGCTCACCCTCATTTTCTTCAGATGAGCTCTAAAATAATTCTGTACTTACATTTCCCCGTGTTGTTCTTAGGTTCACCTCACCTTGCGAATTTTAGAGGCATAGGTGAAGTTTCAACTAGCACAGTGAATTATGAATCCATTATTCCATTCTATTAGCACAGTAATGAAAGTCTGATGCTCAAGTTTCTAGACTTAAATATTTCTGCATCTATAGGGCACACACTTGGGAAGAAATCAGATGGACAAAATGCTTTCCCCAAGCACTGCCCTTTGCAGGAAACCATACTCTGCTGTTGTTTGTTTATCCTTTTAATGAAGTATTGCACTCAAGTAAGATGTACTTATAACAAACAAAAAATTGTGGAGTAGTATATGGAAGTTAAAACACGCTGCTTTCTTTGTTAGACAATATTGAGTTAAAAACCTAGGAGAAAAGTAATGGAAAAGATAATTTTCCCAATTGTCCCTATTTTTTAAATTCTCCTAAGTTTTTCTGTTGCATCTTTGTACATTGCATATTTAAACAGTCCACCAGCCAGATCATTCCTGCATCTTTCAATATCCCTTGTTGGAAGAAATTAATGCAAAGCTAACCAAGCCCTAATTTGAACTGGGAATTATCTTAAAATTGGTTTTGAATGACAGTCATATTTTACTTTTTTCTTACTTAAAAATATTAATATACTTGTCATGCTAAAAAGCTTTTGATAGCGATTAAGAAATCATCCTGTTTCTCAAGGGGGGCACTGTAACTACCTATATACACAAAAGCAAGAAAACGATAGCATAATTATTATTTAGAAAAAGTATTACTATTGTGTCCAGGTACAAATTAGTTTAATGCTTCAATCATTTATGATTATTTCCAAGATCTGTTAACAAACTTGTGCATGCAAACAAGATCAAATCTGTGCTGTGACATATGGTGAAGTTTTTGATGGAACATGATAATTAGGTGTCTGAAAGAGATACAGATTGGCACTTGATAATATTATTAGGAAGTGGATCTGCTTTCCTTACTGTGTGTCTCCCGTCTTCTCTGGTCTTGATTATAAGATTCAGGATAATTTTATAAGGTTCTGTTGTTTGTCTTCCTGCTTGTCCTGGGTTCAGCAGTAGCAGCCATTTTTCTCCTTCTTAGTAGCTGGTGCAGTGCTGTGGTTTTGACTTTCAGCCTGCGAACAGTGCTGATAACAACGATGTTTCCAGTTGCTGCTCAGTCATGTTTAGTCAGACCAAAGACTTTCTGAGTTTCATGATCTGCCAGGGAGGAGGGGAAGCCGGGAGGAAGCAGAGACAGGACACCTGACTAAGCTAACCAAAGAGGTATTCCATACCACAGCACGTCATGCCCAGAATATTAATTGGGGGCAGTTATCCGAAGGGTTAGATCACTGCTTGGTCAGGCTGGGTATCAGTTGGTGGGTGGTGAGCGGTAGTGTTCTCTTCCCTTGATATTTCCCTTAACATTATTATTATTGGTGGCAGCAGCAGTGGTTTGTGTTATACCCTTGTTACTGGACTGTTCTTATCTCAACCCATGGGAATTACATTCTTTTGATTCTCCTCCCCGTCCCTCCTGGAGTGGGGAGGAGGAAGGGGAAGGAGTGAGAGAGCAGCTGCATTGTTCTGAGTTACCAGCTGGGCTTAAACCACGAGCACTGCTCAAATGAATAGGTGTTAGATTTAATTTTGGAGTCTGATGCTTTCTTCAATAACCAGCTAAAAAATTGAGTCTATCTGGCAAAGTCACTCTGTATAGACTCTTTTGCAAATCTCAGAGAAATAACTGAGCTGTCAACAGACAAGAGGTGTGTGGAATCACTTGGCTATGGGACTTTAAGTCCCTTCTGAACATTTGGTGTTATGTCAAGGAGGTCAGTTCTTCCCCTGCTCAGTTGATCTCAAACAGGAGGGTCTTCCCAGCACCCTCAATAGCATGGCTTAGCAAAGACTGTCTCAGGAGTGCAAGAGGAGAAGGGGAAACTCTCCGGTCTGCAGGAGCCAAGTGGAGATCTGCAGTGGCAAAAGGGTGTCCGGTGTCCACTCAGGGAGCAACCACAGCCCTGCAAGGTATCCCAGGAGCAATTTGGAAAGGACAGCAGTGAGGCAGGGCTCAGTTATGTTTCATTACAAGTTTGAAAAGTAAACTTGCTAAATATTATTCCTTTATTATTGTGCTATATTCCTTCATAAATAGATACATGTAGGTGAAGGATGGATATATATTTGTCTCCTTGTTTGTGTGGGAACTCTGATTCTTAGACTTCATGTACATAACAAGTTGTGTTCAGAGAAATTGACATTTGTAGCTGCAAGAAGCATATACGTAATTCTTTATAAATATAAATTCTACTATTCTTAATACCCATAAAACTCTGCTGGACTGTGGACAAGATTCTAAATGCAGCTACCAAAATCAGATATTGTTCATTCAAGTGTCATTTGAAAACCGTTTTTTTATTGTGGAAATATGAACACACAATTGGGAAAAGAAATATTTAAATCCATATACTTTGTAAAATAGTACAATGAATTGTAATGCAGCAGATAGCAGATAACATGGTGTTCTGGGTTCACCTTAAACAGCAGCACATGGCTGTGGTGAAACTCTTCAAGCAGGAATGAACTGGTGGGGTCCTAAGTCTCCATTTATCATAGAATAATAGAATAGTTAGGGTTGGAAAGGACCTTAACATCATCGAGTTCCAACCCCCCTGCCATGGCACAGACACTTCCCACTAAACCATGTCACCCAAGACTATGTCCAACCCGGCCTTGAACACTGCCAGCAATGGAGCATTCACAACTTCCCT
>JASSUY010010298.1:0-17496 GCA_032466535.1 Forpus xanthops
GCCTCCTGGCAAGAGGAGGTTTGCTGACTGCTTTAGCAGCAGTGGATCCATATGCCTACCCTGCCAGCTGCAGGCTGTCTTTCCTCTGTGCTTTTGAAAAAGGCCTCTTGGAAGTTGTATTATGGCACCTGGTCTAAAATGGAAAAAGTCTGCTATAGATGTTAAGGAGACTGTCCTTGACTTGAGAACTGAATTTAGGGTCCATGCACCCATTCTTTAAGGCCATTTTTCTTTGTTGGGAAGAGGGAAAAGCCTGAACATAATATCATTCCAATTTGTGTTTCCCTTTATGACTGGAGATGTTTAAAAAAAAAATGGTCAAGACATACTTATCACATCTAATATTTCCCTCTCCATGCTTGCTTGAGCAAGGAGAAGTAGAGGTATTGTGATGACTCTCTGGCATGAGAGAGAGTAAGAGGAGACAATTTGTACTAAAAAACCCTAATTGCTCCCCCCCATACTCTTCTCACCCCAGTTACCAACTTTTGCCTCATTTGTTCCCAACTTTTTATACGCAATAGAAACTATATACTTATAACTGCCATTTCTGCATGATTACAAAATGCCTTGTTGCCTTACATTTTTGTGGTTCTACAGACTCCTACTATTTGAGCCCTTCAGTCTGTGCTGTGACTGAGGCACAGGATGGAGGCAGTAGTCAGAGGCAGTGGGGAAGTAGAGGAAAGAACATAACTTACAGAAACTGTGCCATGGGGCTACAACCACATACTAATTTTAATTTTGTGGTAGCTTGTGGTACTGGTCATGAGAATGCGCCTCCCCCTCTGGATTTCTATTTTCTATAGTTTTCACAGCAGCTACAACCAAAGAACTCTTATTATAGGTCAGACCTGAAGTCATTGCTAGATTTTTTTTTTCCCCAGTTCATGTTTTTAAAATCTCATTCTACATAATGGCTGTTTTCTATGTAAACAGGAGTACATAGCTGAAAAGAAAACAAAGCTGAAAAGAAACAAAAAGAAGACAACAAAGATTATTGGATTAAGGCTTATATTAATGGAAAAGAAATGATGGCTGATCTGACAAGAGAAAAAGTTGCTGAGACTAATAGGTGGGTTTACTCCTACACTTTTCAGTATTAGGATTCAAACTTGCAATTTTATTTTGTGACAAATGTTACTCAATTTTTGTATCAGCAAAATGGAAACTTTGTGACAAAGGCAATCTTTCTGTAATTAACACTTGAGAAAGAAGTAGAAAGTATAGAAAAAAAATGACTACCAGTTCCAGTAGTAATTGGTGGTGCTGGAGGTGGGACTGCCAGCTTCAGTAGAAGCAGTGCCCCAGGTAAACTGAGCAGATATCCTGGTATGTTACGGTAGCTCATGTTCTTCTGCAGGATAATCCAGGCGCATAAGGACAAAGCTCTTGAACAACTAACTGCACAGATAAACGAGGCATTTAAGGTTGAAGATGATTGTCTTGCTAGAGGATCTGCAGCAGTAGAAGATGAATATCAAATAAAAAATGAAGAGAAAGAAGCAAAACAAAAGGCTGACATTGAAACTATTGCTGAACACAGAGCCACTGTGGTAAGAAACCTAGCCTGTTCTTACCTGTTTTTCTGTCACATACTTGTACTCCTGAATAGCTTATAGAAAAATCAAGTGAGATGCACATGCAAGTTTTCACTTAGCAGCTGCTTCTCAAATTTACCATCTGCAGTTCCAGAACTAACTCCTTAAAGAAGGTGCAACCAGTAGATGTGACAATCCTTTCTCAAAAGTTAGAGTTGGAAGGCAGCAGAATTGTTGGCAATTTGTGCAGACATTTTTCCAGACTTTACACTGCAGCTGAGGAGCCTGGCCCAGATCACAGCTGGTGGCTCTGCTGCCCTGCATCAGCATGCTCCATCAGGGCCACTGACATCTTTTCTGTCCTTCTCTCTCCCTCTCCCGCTTCTGTGTCGGGCACAGATCTGCCACAACTGCTGAAAGCCCTGGGGCTTGGATGCTGGCCAGCCACAATGACCGTGCTCATCGGAGCGCTGATATGGGGCTGCTTCTCCTAAAAGATACGAGTTCCAGCTTATCAGGCTAGCTTCTTGACTATCCTTTTTTGTGTATGTAAAGTACAGATGAAGATGAATGTAGAAAAGGAGAAAGAAGAAAAAGCAGAGAGTGAGAGGGATCGTAATCAGCAGAATACAGCAGATCGCATCTACCTGGAAAAGGAAAAAGATGAGAAACAAAGATAACGTGATGCCAGCATGGAAGTACAGATCCAGCAAATGGTAAACAGAAGAGCTGTAACTTGTCAATCCCTTCAGAAATAAGCACACTTCTAAAGATATAGGATTAGATATCCTGTGTGGGAGAGAGAAAGCAAACTTGCTGTGGGTGTGATATGCATGTTCTGTTGTTTGTTTATTTTTACCTGTAAGCACTGCAGGTGCTGAAACTGGGGACCAGCTTCCTCTCAGCAGTAGAATAGAAGCCTCTTCCAAGCTGACTTGGCCCATGCTGGTCAAGGAGGATGACCTGAGAGGGCTGGTAATAAGAAAGAGATCAATAATGACAGATCATATCTTGTCCTATATCATTATGCCATTTTTTCCAACCATATCACTGTTTTCCTTTTGTATCTTCTGAAAACAATAGCAGTCACTGAGCTGTTCAGTCTATCTTTTTCATGGCAGGGGAAAGAAGTTGAGAGAGATGATATCTGACAAGTATCAACTAACTATAAGCTAATATTACTTCAGAACTCCTGTAAGCTCATTCTCTCAAGTTTTAAGGGAAAGTTATGTTGTGAAAGAAATACTAAACTTTGTTACTCCCTTGTTTTTATCAGGCTGAAAGGCAAAAAAACAGCAGGAAAAGCAAGATGACTTGGACTATGACGCTCAGAGAGAAGCTGGTTTTTGTAAGGATCAAGCATTTTGGAGATAAAGAGTGAGTAACTGACACAATGCCATTACTGGATCTAATTTTTATTCTCTCCAAGCTTCTAAGGAGGGACCAAGACCTAGGCTTCTTAAGTAGCAAACTTGCAAGATTGGTGGAGTGTATCCATGTGTAGTATTACAAAACAACTTGGGGGGGGGAGGATGGTTGAAAGAAGATTCTCCATGTTCCTCCTGCCAAACGTACATGAGCCTCCAAGGCTGCTCAGGGACTGAGCGTTGTGCAGGAGTGTTACAGCTTGCACTGCCCCCTCAAAGCCCTGCCTGATGACAGGGACAAGAACTCTTCTCCAAGCCAGCACACACGAGGAATTGTCTTGGTTGGTCCATTTTGCTGTGGCCTGCGCTGCTTGGGTTTTGGACAGCAGGACATGGCTGGGTGGAGCCAACTGGCTCCCAATACCCACATCAGTTAGTGTGGCCCATAAGAGGCTTGTTTGTAGAGTGAGGAAGTCGCTGCTGAGAACTTTCTACTCATTATGTGTGTTTTTCAGAGGTTTTGCCTAGAACAGCTCTAGCCTGGCATCAGGGCTGAATGCCCACCACTGCTTGGAGCACATCTCCCTATTTAAGTTTCATCAAAAAAGGTCCAGACTGTGATAGCTCTGTAATGTGAACCAAAGCACAGTAAGTAGGAACAACCAAGAGACTTGTTTCAACAACTCAGCTTTTGACCTAAATTAAAATGCTAACATTGCTGAACTATCAGATAAAAGAGACACAGTTTTCTCCAATAATCCTGGAGTAATGTGTTCTTAAAATTATACATTTAAAAAAAGAGACATGGCAATTAACTTGTGAAATGGTCTCCGAAACTTTTTCTTTTACTTAGGTTCACTAATGAAAGATTTATTTCCCTTCTCTCTGAGCTAGTGCTCCTTTTACTACTTCAAGCTTTTTCAGCAAGCAGAAAGAATGAAAACTTTCATAAAAGCCTTCTGGTCACAGAAGCTGGAGCCTTGAGAAGCGCTGACTGTAGCAGAAGTGGTGCTGAAACCTACAGAGCTTGGTAATGCTCCAAATGCATCCTCAGATGTATATTTGCACGTGCTCACTACCATACAATTGGTGAGTTAAATGGGTTTTAGTCTGCCTCTACAGCAGCAACAACCAAGGTGGATGGCAGCCTTATTTCCTGCTATGCTTCAAGAAATGCCCCATTTTGTCGGCATTTGACATGGCCTGCTTCCATGGGGCTTATACCCCTTTTATTGTGAACATCTACAGAAATATCAAAATCAACTACCAGAAAACAACTCTTCCTTTCAGTACACCTCGAGTAAAGTATTTTTTTAAAGCACATTGGCTAAATATTGATTTAGTTACCCAAATTCAGCATGGAAAAAATCCAGCATGAATCATGGTATCACTTCATTCCATAGTCTGAAATGCACATGCTTTGTGTACTTGCTTAAAGTGACAAGCTCTAGTTAGTAATCCCCTGTAAAAGTAGGCAAAAAAAAAATCCTTGAGGGTTTAAGAATATGAATAAGTACTCCAGTTTCTAAAATTTTTAGTGAAAAGGCATTTTAGTAACATTTCATTGTCTTTTAGTTTTTCTACATGAAAGGCAAGCATGGAAAGCTGCTTGCAGGAATAATACAGAAGACTAAAATCAGTTTGTTTATGGCATGTTGAAGTGACAGGAAGAAAATAGAGGAAATAGGCTGAGAGAACAGCTCCTTATGCAAGCAAAATCAAGCTACTCATCAGATAGACGAGGATCAGTCTGGCAACGAAAAGACTCCTTAAAGAGCCAGACTCTTCTCAGCAGAGTTAGGTGGCTGACATAACAAGCTATGAAATGGAACATTAAGCTGAGTAGTCAGGAAAACCTGCTTCACCAGGAGGTGGTGGAATTACTAGTTGTGAAGGCCTTAAAGATGTCACATGTAAGGCAGGAGGCTGGTTGAGCTGACCATCAGAGGTCCTTTTCAGCTGCCATTTAAAGATGGCAACAAAATATATGGAGATCAAATGCAGCTGATAAGGAAAATTGCTGACCTGGAAGAATCTCCTGATTGAGAGGTACCTCTGATCTGATGCCTAGCATCACTGCTTGTTAATAGTTGGAGTTGAGTCACTATCCTCAGAGGTATTTAAAAGATGTGTAGATGGTGGTGGACTTAGTGCTAGGTTAAGTTTTAATTAATAGCTAGAAAATCAAAAGAGTATTGTTTGAGAAATTATTTTACTGTTAAATTTCAATTACTGGTTTTGCTCAACAAAGCACCCTGTCAGATGGTGTGCTACTTTAGGAAGTTGCAGCAGATGAGAAACACAACAGTTGTTGGCCTTACTACAAGGCCAAGACCTTAGAAGTGCAGAGACTGAAACAGACCTCAAAATCAAACTTCGTATTTTCCAAACCTGTCACCCAACTCTGGAAGTGGAGCAGCAAGTGAAGTTTAAAAATGCAGGCCTCCAGGGTCTAAGATGGTGCTCTCCCAACAGTAACACAACTGGTCCCTGTGGCTGTGGTACCCTTGTAAGACTGTGCTTTCATCATGCATCTAATACAACTCCTACCTAGGAAACTAAGAGAGGAGCTTTCCAAAACCTTCTCTCCTTAGGGAATTTGAGTTGACTCACTGTGTAGCTCTTTACTGTTAGGTAGTGTTCCAGGTTGGACTTGTTACTTCTGTTCAAGTTCTTTTTAACATTACAGCCTTTGCAACTGCTCAGCTCTGAGGAAGTTTGAAGAGGACACTTACCTGGAAACAAAACTACCCACAAACAGAAGAGTTGGCATTCCAAGAGTAGGGACTGCTAAGGGTCGACACTTTCATGTCTCAGTACAGACTGCTAAGGGTACTCCTGAAAAACAAAGAATTTTCAGTTATTTATTTATTTTTTTTCCTCCAAAGCTCACTAGTCATGTTAGAACAAATTATTTGTTCTGTTTCAATAGGTAATTGACCCACTCAAATTAATAGCACCTGATCTGACTCCTTTTTCTATTTAAAGGGAAAGCTGGGAAAGATTAAAAAGCAGCAACATGTACTGGAAGAAGCAATAGTTACTGAGCAGACCAGAGACAGGACTGAAGATAAGACCACCAATATCTGGGAAATATAGATCCAGCTACTGGTACAGTGGCATAGTGGAAAAGGGAGACATTGGACACTCTTTGGTAAAGCTTAGTAGTATATAGGATATGTATTTCTGCATTGGTTTCAATTACAGATGATCTGAGCATATACATATAATTGTACAGTAGTTGCTACTTATACAGCAAGACTTAAAACTGTTTCTTCTTCAGAAATACATCTGATAACTGCAGAAGTATCTACTAAGGAATAAGAAGCTATCCACTGTCTCCTTACAAGTTATATGTGCCTGCAAAACCTATCAGTGCCTAACAGCTGGAGCAAGTCACAAGGCATGCTATTTGCCACAAACCACTTATACTCAACTTCAGCTTAACAGCCATGTGCCACAGCTTGCAACTGTATCAGTAACTGCTCCAGTTTTATTACGAGCAAAGCAGTAGATTCACTTTATAGCAGTCAAGAGATAAACTAAAAAACCAAAGGTAAACTATCAATTCATCTGCACTATACTTAACTATTGCTAGGCCTCCAGGATTCATTCAAAGCTTATGTTTTGGCTTAAAAAAGAATTCTTGCTGAACAAATAAAATTGAGTAAGCTGTTTAAAAACATCTGCCTGTATCAGTAAGATCAATGGTGAGAGCCTTTTATTTGTTACATTTTTCTATTTGTGACTTTGGAGAACGCAATGGAAGATAGTATTCCTATCTTGACAAAGTTCGGCACTGACCCAGTCTAATCCTTTATGGGAAAGTGATGTCTGCAGTAAGATTGTATATCTAGCTTACAAGTTTCTGAAAGGACTGCAGGGAATGGGAAAAGTACTTCGTTGCTTTCTCTTAAGCACTACTGCCAGCACAGCCAGGTTACCAGGCTGCCAGTAGGTGACTTTTTGATTAAAAATAGTTGTTTCACTCAGTTCTAAACTGAATGTAAGCCATCTTACCACTATATTTGAATGCACACCACAAACAGGGAGTTCTTCTGTAACTAGAGAAAGCTATTGTGCTTCACACACAAGGCTTATATTTGTGTAAGTTACAAGATCTAAGTTTGCCACTAGCAAATAAACTACCACCAATACAGTCAATCAGCTGCATTATATAGCTGCATTTTTACATATGTTACAATAAATAGTGAAGACTGTCATTTGTCATTCTGTAGTAGATACTCTAATTCCATCTACAACTCCACACCATCATCCTGTTTAGCATGGAACAAAAATCTGACTGTTCACATCTTCAGCAAAAATGAAGACTGTGGTTTAACTGTAGAGGTGCCCTGACATCAAGCCACCATACTTTGTACAGCTGTACAGACAGCACTACCACTTTACAAGGCTGGAGATTTACAAGGCTGGAGATTTGACACTCACAAGCACATTTGCATACACAGATTGCACCATATGAATCAGAAGTGAATATTGCTCTAAATATACAAGACGCTAAGTAGTACTGCAAGAAGCACACATGGCAGACATATGGAATACAGTAACAAATATGCAAAACCCCATTTATTTGAGAAGTGTTTTAATATACAAGCTGTATATTCCATATCAACTACTTATTCTCCCAGCTGACAACTGGATCTTCCCTGTCTATAAATTACAATATGTCCAAAGACTGAGGCTTCCAAATACTCTTGAGAAATATTACATGTACAATATTGCCTCTGTGATTAACCACAATTCTTTCAGCTGGTGAAGGAAACCAGTAATCAGCTAGTTCCTCTTACCACTGAACATAAATTAATAGGTTTAACTTCTTTTCAATCCTTCTAGACATTCTTTTCATTAGCAGTTATGGCGAAAGCCATACACTACTTTTTATATACAGTTACAGAGATATGTACAGGATATGTAGGAGTGTCTAACACATGTACTAAAAGTACATAAGCAACAAAACGGAAAGCTAAAGTTTTAAGCTAGACAACTGCAGAATTGTACTAAACTCCAATTTTGCAAAATGCAAAAAGTTCAGACTTCTGATATGTATTTTCTTAAATAATTTCATTAAATAGTGCATTAGGAAAAGTATTATATTCAGCAAAAGAAGGAAAGTGCAAGTTAACAGTTTTTTACTTTTCTATCACATTGACTCCAGCAGCATAAAGATTAATTTTGTCATTGGTATTCTCCAGGTGAAGTTCACCCACACACACCCCCCTCCACAAAGCAACTCTGTTGCTAAAATACTGCTTTTTCTCACAAAGCTGTTCTTCAAGTATTGGAGAGAGAATACATAGATGATTTAAAAGAGGGATCTCTGATAAAGCATAGCATGAATAACTCTAGGTTTTCTATTATATGGGAAGTCCTAAAATCAGGAATGTAGATTTTTGTCAATCAGACAAGCAATTAGTCTACTAAGCCCCTACAAAGGTGTCAAAATATACTTTAATGGCACCAAAGAAATTAACATTTCCAAGAAAGGTGGCCAAGGAACTGCTTCTTTTATGTTTACATTAATATAAAATTCATTTGCCAGATAGACACTAACAAATCAGACATTGTTAGGGGATCAATGCAAATTCTTCAGGGCATCTGACATGGACCACTGCAAGAAAAGTCTGCAGTGTGGAATTTCAACTAACAAGTGAGAAGTTTTAGGTTAATATTTTGACAACTGGATAGAACAAAGGTTTTTTCTTAAAAACCAAAAGCAAAGCAACGACTGTGAAACACTATGACTGTGTCAAAGAATTCACACACAGCAACACATCTTTTATAGGCAACAGTGTCTACATAACCCTACGTTATATCCACCCACCCTCACTAAGAATTTGTGCCTCCAAGTTGATGGCAGCACCCAGAAAATCTAACACCAAATAACAGTTTCTTTCTGCTGAAGTTTGGAAAGCTACTGCAAATACTAAATTCAGTATTTCTTGCACACACAGGCTGTATGGTACTAGTCAAATGTCAGTATTTATAGTTAATACAAAAGACTGCATGTCTAATGGGAATTTTTTTCAAGCCTGTATATACACTTAAAGAACTGCTTACAAAGTTAGTTCCATATGCCCCGCCCTCATTTCACACAGTCTTCAGGTTCACACATTCTCTGGAGTAAGGTCAGTTCCAGGGTACTGACAAAAAGCTGTCCTCTCAATGTGCTATTTCCCACATTTGCAAGGAACATACACAAGCATTATTTTGATTACCTCTGGTACACATACAAGTATTGCTTTTAAATAGGTTTCCTGTTCAGTTCTCTAAGCCAAAAGCCAACAAGCTGTGACACAGCAGCCAAACATGGCATTGAGCCACATTGTGGCTACAGCACAAGGCAGTTACTGTGAAGCTGGGAACAAGAAAGCTCTGCCAAAGAAGTAAGAAACAGTTCCTGGACAGCAAAAGCAGCAGTCACTGCCCCACAAGGCAGAAAGAGTTCACTGGTGCTTGGGATGTCTCTGGGATTGTGCTTCAGTCCCAAGGAATTTTTATCAGCATTTTCAATTTCCAAGAGAAAGCACAAATCTGGTAAATCCTCTTACAAGGGAAGGAAACACAAGTACACTTGTATTTCAGTTTAAACAAAGTGATCAGCACTAAACTAATTCAGCACGAAGTAAGACACAGGCAAAAGCATGCATCATCAAGAAATCAAGTGTATTCCACCATGTGCAATTAAAAATAACAAACTTCTCACAAAGTACAATAAAACCCAAGAAAATTAGCTTTGTGACACCAACTCAGATGAATTTTAATTAACTATGAAATAATGTAGAGCTCAATTTGTACAAATACTTTTCAGAACTGTAACAAAGCAGTCAATATGAAAGGGCATGTAATTGCATCTTCTGAAATAACTATACACAACTGTAAACTCTTTTTGGATATAATTTCCATTTTGAGATTTTGAATTAAGGACTTTGCAACTTATTTTGAAACAATCCCTATGGATTGCCTTATTGCTGCTTTTTCCCCCCTCTTCTGCAGTAGTCAATACAGTTGATGGATTTTGCATTTGTTTGCATGCTTATGAGCTTCAGTGGTACTGCCAAGAATATTAGTAGCGCAAATGTACTCCTTCAGCAATAGTCAGCTTGTGGGTCAGCTCCATAAAAATAATGAAAGAACACTGCAACAAGGAGATTTTAAACAAGACTCTGAAGCACATGGCATGCACAGCACCAAATAAATGCACCAAGGAAGTCTCGGTCCAAGCTGCCAAACAGTTTCCTTAAGCCTAACTTCCTTTTTCTTACTAGAGTCCCCCGAAACAGGATTACATCTTCTCCATACAGAGTTCAGAGTGGCTTCGCATGGAACAGGCCTACTATACAGGTCTTTGGGTCACTACTATAAGTGGTTTTAACTAACAGCTGTATCCTCTACCCAGGCATGGTCGTGGGAAGCATTTTTACACATTCTGTGTAAATTCATACTAAAACACAGGAAAAAGTTGATAGCCAAAGCAGCTCCACTTAAGTATTCTGCCAAAAAGTAACACTACACACTTCTAGTTTTCTTCCCCTGAAAAGGTTGCTTACGAAGTTCACAAACCTGGATTTCATTTTGCTTTCAAAACAGAACCATTTGTTTTCCTTTAGAATAACAACTGCCTGGATTACATCAAGCCAAGTTTCAGCAATTCTGCTAATCTGCTGTAGACGCACACTGATCACAAAGTGGGTTATATAGCAAAAATGTCAACTCATAACAAAGACAGGAAGACCAAGTTATGCCATATACTCAAAGATGTGCCAAAAAAAAGAAAAATAATCAATTATTTAAGCATTGTTTTGCTTCAATACAGCTTTACATTAATGCTCATCACTTCTCCCGAAGGATTTCAGGATTTGCCAACCTTTGGCGTGATTAGTTCAAAGGACTGAAAGAAGCGCTGGGGTTTGTAGCCAATCTATCCTCCTTTCAGACCATTACCACATCTCAGCTGCTCTATGTTGATGAATGTGTGCAGCAACACAATCCAATCGCCTCCTCTTTCATATGAAGATGTGGAGGTGAGAAAGAAACAGGTGGATCCTAGAGGCAGGAAAGAAAAGCAGAAAATGGAGAGAACTGGTTTGAGGAAGACATACATGCAGTAAGGAATGAGGAGGAATGGAGAGTACAGCCTTCACAAAGAGGGGACGTAGGGAGGAAAGCAAATTTTTTTTTTTAATTTGTTTTTATAAAAATTAAGAGCCTGTCTTAAACACCACTTGCAATTCTGCTTCAAGTACCCCAAGCCCCAGGACTGGAGAACTGCAGTAGCCTTCTCATAGGCTGCAAAGAAGCAGCAAGAGTAGCAAGGATTTCCTTGCTCCTTATTCTGACAACCACTGTGAATTCTGGTAATCTGCTTCGTCTCTGTGCATCCATTAATTATCAACTGAGGCAGGGTAGTCTGGACCATCCAAGCTGAATTTTCTGCTGCAAACACAGAAGCATGGAACAAAAAGAGGAGGTTACAGGGAAAATAATTACGTTGACAAGCACTTCATTATTTTTTTTGTTTAGGACAAAGGAATAGCTCCCAAGCACAGATGACAATGAAAGAAGTACAGTGAAGATTTAAGTAAACTAGTTCACATTGTGATTCCAAAAAAAAAACAAAAACAAAAACAAAACCAACCCAACAATGCAGTTTTCCTCTATAAACTGTTTTCCTTAGGATTTATACCTACTGAAACACAGATGTAGCAACAGCACTGATGAGCACCTTGCAACATCCTCCTAGCTTTAAGATGACATGTAGCATACTTGCAGCTTTCTTCCCCACAGATGGATAAGCTTCTTCACAGGCAGCCACTGTTTGCCCTAAACTAAGTTCATCAGGTAAAAAATAACTGCAGCATAGAAGTCACCTTTCTAGCTGCCAAGACACAAAAAGGATACACAAACCAATGAAATATTTAAAACACAGCACACTGCATTACACATGTAATTCGTTTTTCATTTCAAGTTTATTAAAACTTTAGCAGTACAAATGATCCAGGTTTTAGATTATCAAAAGACCAAACTGAAGTCCACATCTTAAAAAAAGGCGTTCCCCAAAATGTCTCTAAAACTTTGAGACAATGGAAACATTAAGTCCACAAACTCATCCATGCCTGTCATCATCTGTTCCAGGACTTGTTTCGTGGTCAGACTTTTTATCCTTACTAGGGGCATGATCTCTTTCCTGACTCTTTGATTTTTGGTTTATTTCTTTTTCTGCTGAGGATCTGGTCTTTTCCTTTTCTTTACTGCTGCGTGAATATGATCTTTTTGATTCTCTCTCTTTGCTACTTGGTCTCTTTTTTGAGTCTGGACTTCTATCCTGATCTCTACTAGATTTCTTATCTTTACTGGATTCAGGACTGCTACTTTCACGGGTTTTTGAACGCCTCTTCCTTTGGCTTTCAGAATCGTTCCTCTTATATGAGCTTCTACTTTCTCTATTTGAGTACTTCTCCCTGTTTCTGCTTTGACTTTCTTCCCTCTCTGAGCTCCTTGATTCTCTCCTCCTCCTATTTTCTCTCCCTCTGTACCTATCTGGTGTACCTCTCCTTTCTCTGCTTCTTGATCTTCCTCTTCTTCTTGTTTCTCTATTCCTTGAATAGTCTTTACTTCTGCTGCGATCTCTGTCTCTGCTTCTCGATCTTCCTCTCCTACCCCTATCTCGGCTTCTGCTTCGATCCCTTGTTCTACTGCTGGAACTATGTTTTCCTCTAGCATGCTCACGCTCTCTGCTTCTTGACCGACGTTTCTCCCTGTCTTTACTCTTCCTATGGTCTTGCTCATTACTTCGTGAGCCTGCCCTTTTACTTCTCTCCTTGCTTCTACTTCTTTCTTTATCCCTCCCTCTAGAATCATAGCGTTTTTCTTTTTCTCTACCTTTCTCATGGTCTCTCTCTTTGCTTCTTGATCTTACTCTCTTTTCGTCATGCCTACTGTACTTAGAGTCTCTTTCTTTACTTTTTGATTTCTCTCGGCTTTTACTATGGCTTCTAGATTTAGCTCTTTTCTTGGCCTTGCTTTTGTTATGCTTGTCATCTTTTTCTGAATTCCTTCTTGTCTCCCTGTCTTTACTGCTGGATTTGTGATCTTTTTTCTTCTCTTTTTCACCTCTTCTGCTTGGGCTTTCAGAAACATGTCTGTGGTCTGATATTTTTCTCTCTTTTCCTCTTCCTGGGCTTTTTTGATTATCTTTCCTGTTTTCATGTATTTCACTCCTTGGAGAGAAAAAGATACAATTTTTTAAAATATTTTGAATCCTCTCCACACTGAAAAAATTAAGCGAGAAGCAAGACAGTTTCACAACTGAAACTTAAATAATATTAGGTTATCTATATCAATAACTATATATTTACAGTGGCATGACTAAAATAAGGCACAAATAATGGGATAACCAAACCAGCACCCTGGGTTTTTGTCAGAAGTAACCATAATGGAAAATCTAAGATGACAGGTATCACTTTATGTAAAAAAATTCCAATGCATATATTCCAGAAGGAAATAATCTTACTTGTCCCCTTTTATCCATCTTTCTCCACTAGATACTCTCATTCTCTGAGCTCTCTGCATTTCTTGCCTCCAATGTGGAGGAGTTTCACTGCGTCGGAATCGATCTCTTGACCTGGATCTGGAAGGTGTTCGGTAACGCTTGAAAGAAATAAGAGAAAATAAGGTGTAAGTCTGATTTTCACACAGTGTGATAGCTACGCAAGATTTTTAACCCTGGCAGTCAATTCTACATAGCACATAACATGACACTTGATACGTATATAACAAGTTCACATTGCAAGCTATTAACTTACTGAATAATACATCTGGCATTCAGCTAAAGCAGGAATATAAAATGTCTGATCAAGTAACTATTTTAAAGGTAACTTTGATTTTTGTACTCTGCTCAGAGGTCTTCTCTGGTTGCTATTTTAAGAATGAAAATTCTTCTTAGCTCTGACACGCAACACAAAGACAATACTTCATGCTTATTTACAGCTTTTAGTAAAATCCGAAGGATAGAGACTTCTGTAACTAAAAACATCTTGCTACAAGTACTGTGTAACACATGGCTTCACAGAATAAGAACAACCAACCTGACAGCTCCCCCTGCCAAAAGGTGAAGTCTTCAGCACATCCCTGTGACTGATGTCACAATGCTTCTGCTCATCACTAGAACCATTTCTGAGCTAATTTCATTCACAAAAATCAGAGTACTACAGCGATATGAAGAAAGCATTTTTTTCTCTTCAAATAAAGAAAGTTCCCCTTCAAATAAACCCAGCATGCAAGCAAGAAATTAATTTAAATTTCCTTGTTGTCTTCCTTCAAGCTTCAGTCCCCAAATCAATTACAGTGCATCTTTTCTATTTTACATCAACCGTCCTAATGAAAATGGTTCCTAACATCAGCTGTGCTACCACCTTGTTTATTCTGGGGAACAGATTGTAAACATTTACCCTTGGTCCTCTTCCTTTTATTTTCCTTCCAGATCTGGTCACTAACAGCCTCCTCTGGTACGTTGACTGTGAATTCGATAGATTACTAGAAGTAATTTTTAAAAAGTTTTATTGTTATTGACATAAAAAAGAAGGAAAGAAAAAATGTAAACCTATTTTAAAACATCTTCAGAAATTAAACTAAGTGAAAACATAGATGCAATTTTATTTCTTATAATCAGTGCAGATAGTAACAACCACACAGTAAAAACTTCAGGTTCTGTGACCACAAATATTTGACAAGATTTCCAGGTTTTTCCATTTGTGAAAGAAGACTTTACAGATTCAGATTGGGCACGTTCCGAAAAATTCTAAATGAAACTGTAATGTGCCTTCCTTTCTTTTTTTCTTGAATTGGTCATTTTAAATTCTTCATTCACCAAAACCATTTTCAAAGACTAGGTCTTTGTTCTAGGACAAAGGCAACAGTTGCCAATAAACTAAGAAATCCTTTTTCATCCAGTAGTACTCACAACATGGAACTGTTTAACAGGGAGAGGACTCAACATTAGAGTCCTAAACCAGTAACTTGACCATACCACTGTCAGCACACAGTCAAATTCAAAACCTAGTATGTTACCTTTCCCTTTCCTTCTCTCTGCTTTTCCTGTCTTTTTCTTTCTCTTCTTCTTTAGGAGGGCTTTTCCTCATCAGGAATCGGTTTTCAGGTACAGGAGGAATTTCTTCAGGACGAACAGTAGACACTGGCTGTACTTCAGCATTTTCATCTTCACTTTCACTGGAAGAGCTTTATTTTTGTATAAAGAAAAATTATACTTGAAATGAGTTATTAGAATGAGGGAAAACCTTTCAATTCATTTAGATAATTCAGAAATTCTCTCTATTCAACACAAAATGATACCACAAGGAACTCAAGCAACAGCTTTTTCAGACAGAACTTTTTTCTCCCCTATGACATCTTTGGTCTAAAATAACTACAGTAGATTTCTGATCAACATTTTAAAAATCTATACATTCCAATTCACACTGGAACAAAATTGGTGCAACACTGAACATCATTTACTCTCTAAATGCAGCTCTTTTTAATCTTAAAAACACTATCAGGAGAGTCAAATTCAGATTTTACACTAGCATATATAACTGGCTACAAACTACTAGAATTCCAAGCAGTTGGAATAAAAAAAACTTGTAACAGGCACAGTCCCACTGAAACAATGTTTAGGCAGCACTGCCCTATGTGAACATCTCACATTTTGCTGTTAGCTTAGAAAAACATGACTTGCACTGATACAACTTGTATCTCACATTAACTATAAGCAAAACTATTAGATTAAAAATAACATTTTCAGAAGCAAGAGAGCCTTTTGAGTTTTACCACCTTTCAGTGACATAGCAAGACTTCTGGCATATCAGACCAAAATAATGTTCATTCATTTCTCATTTAATTTTGCATACTACATTCTCCTAAGTCCCACTGCATATAATTTAAATGCTATCATATAGAAGTGAATTTAGGGAAGCAAGTTATCACTACCTATTTCAAACCAAGCACTCCTACTTTTCAAGCCAAAACCATGGTAAGTCTTAGTCCTTGCCTTCACTCCTTTACAAGCTGCAGCATGTACTCATATGGACACCGTCCTTTACCATCATATCAGAAAAATTTAAGCCTGTATATGGAAACCGACTCTCTCCCAAACTTCAAAATACCTATTTCACTAGTTACAGAACACTATTCCACAGTGATATGACAAGAATATGTACCGTGTACATGTAAGAAAGCAAAGTTTAAATTCACCTTTTCTTGCTTTTCTTTCTCTTTTTCTTTTCTTTCTTATGTTTCTTGGAATTTTTCTTTTGTTTCTTTTTTTGTTTTTTAGACTTCTCTTCCAAAGCGCTCTCAGAATCCGATGATGAATCAGAAGAGGATTCTGAATCACTTGAACTTTCTGAGTCACTAGATGAGGAAGATGACTTGTGCCTTTTCTTTTCTTCTTTCTTGGCTTTAAGTCAGAATAGCAGAGACACATTTTAATACGGAGCAGGAAAATCAACTCATCTAGTATCTGCCTGAAATTCTTATGATTGCATCATGAGACTACTCCATCAAAATCCTTAAGAACAAATGGAAGTTTTGGAAAAAACACTGCTTTTCCCAAGTACAATATAGGGTATGTCTAGAAAGACATCAGAAATTTCCAACATCTTGCATTTACGAAGCTCTAAACTATCATATTTATACTGTAAAGAACTTGTAGAACTGTGTTAGTTTTCAGATGATGTTCTATTCAACATGCGGTATGTATGAAGAATTACTTTAAATTTACAAGATATTTATAAAAAAATGTAATTCTCTGGCTTTAGGTTTAACCTGATTTCACAAAAAAATCTATTCAGATTACAAATGAGAAATTTTGAAACAGGAAGTGCCACAGATTAAGTTGATTACTCACTGAATTTAGCTTAGAGAAAAGATTCAATCAACCTCCCTACTGAGTGAAACCATGCTTAGAGAACAGTCCTAAACCTCCAGCTCATGTGTTCTGGTTGCGTTTGATGTTTATTTGAGGGTTTTTGAGGGGTGGTGGTGGATTTTTTTCTTTTTAACTTATTAACCATCTGGTATGCAAAGGAACCCTTCTAAAGAGCAGACTAGTCCTTAATTACGCAGTTCACCATTTCTCATGTGGCTGCTGGAGATACAAAACAGCTTCTTACTGGCAATTTGGCACTTGTCTGACTGGAAATAATTCAAGCACACAGCCTTTCATGCTCTTTAACTGATCTGAGCCCTACTTAAGATATTAAAAGTGACAGAAGTATTATTTCAAGTCACAGTAATTTGAAAAAAATACATACAATCAAAAAGGGCACTATAAAAACTTTACTAAAGGAAATCTAGGCTTTGGAGTTACAACGCTTCCAGTAAATCAGTTAAATGATATGAATACTCTTGGCTTTGTCAGTGACATGGACTGCGGGATTGAGTGTACCCTCAGTAAGTTTGCTGATGACATCAAGCTGTGTGGTACGGATGATACGCTGGAGGAAAGGAATGCCATCCAGAGGGACTTTGACATGCTTGTGAGGTGGGCTGATGCCAACCTCATGAAGTTTAAC
>JASSUY010010298.1:23807-39952 GCA_032466535.1 Forpus xanthops
AGCACTGTTCCCAAGCCGAAAATCCAAAACACAGTGCTGCACCAGCTACTACTTAAAGGAGAAAAATGACTGCTGCTACTGAACCCATGACATACCCTCCCACAGAAACTCACCGTTACACTTCCATCACTGGAGATCTCATTATACCTTTGTCTTAACAGCAAATTCTTAGAAGCAGATTCCCCTGATAACTGCCTCATATTTCAGAGTATCAGCTCATTTTTCCCTCCCAGAGTAATGTGCTACAAACAGTACCCTATTTGATGCTTTTTTGTTGACTATTTTAAATGACACTGCTTGCCTCCACAAACTGCACCTCCTATCTGGACTCCCTGGCCTCTTCCATATACTGACAAGTCCAAGGGCCTCTCCTGCTCCACTTGTCAGCTTTGAACTGCACCTTGGCAAGCCTACTGCTAATGTGATGACAAACTGCTCCTCCTACCTCCACTGCCTTAGGTCAGCACAGCCAATCAGTAGTTCCATGTTGTGCACTTAGCAAGCAAACATGCTGTTATCTCTCACAGTAGCAACACATTTGCCTTTGCAGGTCCTACTGACAGTCCTTCAGTTCCAACAGGAGGATTCTCCACCCACCAGGATCTCCCATCGTAGCCTGCAAGGCAGTACTGTAATCAGACTGGCTCTGCATTAGCGCCCATTTAGGGCCCACATCTCCCCACTCTTGGCTATGCTCTCCACTTGCCCAATCCTGGCACCTAAGGCATCTTGATCTCCAAGCACTCCCACTGCCCACCATTATCTAGTACAATGCCTTATAGTGAGCCAAGAGGTCTATCCCGTTGCCCTGGCATCAATTTCCCTCTGTGGCACACCAAAACAGCGATGGAAAGCAGTGTCTAGAATCCCACCAGGACATAAGAAAATGGGTAGGACCTGACAGTCACATCTTTCCAGAAGCCTGTTCTCTTTTATGAGAAGTTAAAGGGACAAAAAAAAAAAATACAAAAAAACATCCCAACTCCAAAACATTTGGTATTTATTTTATTTGCTCTTTCAATGATATGTGCTTTAAAGCCCTGCCTAATGGCTTTAAGTCATCAGACTGCTCAGTGCCAAAACTTAAGTCATTTGATTTCAAAGTGTTCTAGATGGGACTAAAAATGGATGGTGGCAAACCAAGGCCAAAATGTATACAGACATGTGATCAGGTATCTCACCTACTAGATTCACCCATTCTACATCTGTACTGGTTTATTTTCTAATGTACGTCTTCCGTGCATTTTCTAACAGATACCATGTTCCTGAGTACTGTCCAGAGAAACAAAATTATGTCCTAACAGACAAGGTAACTTATGTGTTCATCTGAGAAGTTCCAGAACCTTTGAGAAGTCAGAAACCCTAAGATACTTTGCTTGGAATTCTATTGTACTGAAAAGATCACCTCAGACTCCAAAGCCATTCTACTAGACATCACAACAGGTGAACACAGAACATCAGAAAGGAGAGTTAAAACTAAGAAGCTCAAGTTTGATTGCTTTTATTTTCCTTAGACCAAAAGAACAACTATTCTTCTCCTATCCTTCAATATCCCTGACACAATCCTTCACAGTACGTAACAGTAGAAGATGCGATGAGTGAAAAAGCATGATGATCCCTATCACAGGTCCTACCAAACATGCATCTTGGGTTTCCTCTAATGAGGTTCTCCAGAGTGACACCAACATCTTAGATTGAACCTTATTTTGTAAAGAGGCAGAATCCACTCTCCAATACAATGTTCAGCTCTAAAATGATACAGCAGGGCATCCCTTCCAGAAAGAAAAACAAGTACTGTCATAATTCTGTTTAAGGATATAGTTTACAGTAATTATTGAACTTATTTCAAGTTTCTTCCAGGCTTCATTGGCCTTCAGTATCTGTTCTGAAGATTTACCTAAAAGAAACTTGAAAAAGTTCAATACCTAAAAAAACCCCAGCAGTTACCAAATTGCCAGACTGCCATCAACCTTAACCTTAACACAGCACTATTTTCTATGTGACAAGTGCCTGCCAGCATTGTACTAAAAATTTAGCTACAATAAGGAAATTCAAAGCAGCAGAAGCTTTAAAGAAAGCACACAGGATGTTTCTTTAACGTCTTCTGCATCAACACAAGTTGATGCATCAATTAGGCTTTTTTGAAGACAAATTGTACTGCAAAATTCACCAACTGCCCCACCATCCATCACAAATAAGTTTCTAAATATTTTTATGAGCAACCAAAGGGGAAGATAATGAGCAAAATTACCCCACAGTTTGCATCCATGTAAAATGTACAGTTCAACTTTACCTTTGGATTTTGGAACTAACTCTCCACAACTCAGTATGCGTACTTCAGCATATGGTTTACTAGATGCATCTGTTTTCTGGTTTTCTATTTCTCTCACAACTTCTTGACCTGAGATGACTTGTCCAAAAACAACATGATGTCTGAAGAATTTAAACAACAGAATTCTTAGTACTTCATTTTCCCAACGCAATTCCCAAACAAACATGAGAAGGAGGTAAGAGATATTTACCCATCTAAGTGAGGTGTAGGTTTAGTTGTTCTGTTGTATCCAGGTTTTTAAAAAGAAAAACAAAGTCAGTATTAGTGGAAAGCAGTCACCATTTGAATCATGTCACAGACATATATGAAGGTGCAAGTTTGACTGAACTAACAAAACCAGGACATACTACTCTGTGTGCAGTTAAAAGTATTTCATGTTTTATATATTAAGCTACCTGTTCAATTCATTACTTTATCACATTTTACTGAACAAAATGTGTACATAATTTTTTAGACAGCACCCTCATACAGGATAAGTATTCTATTTATTAAATGGTATAAATAATACCAAGAACAGATAAAAATTAAGGCAAATGCCTCAGAACAGGAAAACTGCAAATAACCTTGTATACATTAGAAAATAATCAGAATTCAAAGGAAAAAAATTAATTGCATTTACAGATTATTCAACTCTGAAGTAGAAGTGAATTTCTCTCAGCTTTCCCCAATATTAGCCCTAACACATACCAATGCCAGTCATGGCAGAAGTAAAAAATGGGGATAACTACAGTAATGACCAGTCAGAAATCCCAAAATAATGGCCTAATGGCAAGTGACAGCCACAACTCACCATTTAATTAAAGCATGAAATGTGAGTAAAAGTGATGTATTTCAAGTCTGTTTTCTGTAATTAAATTAGAGTACCAAAAAGAGTGACCAAAAAAGCCCCAAACCTCTACTGTTTTTGAGAGCCCCCATAGCTGTTTTGCCTTCTTCCAGACAACACATACTAGAAGAAAGTGGTAGGAATTCTACAAGGAACTACCAGGCTTGCTTTGTCACCCAAGTTCCAACACAGCTACTGAAAATTACCAAAAGGTCTTCTACACTAAATAAGCACTAAACAAAGAAGTGATAAAAGTGGTCAGGCTCCCTAAACAGTGTAGCATGAAAATGTCTTTTTCCATGCAACTATGTAAAAAAACATCAATTTTGGGTTCGCAAAGCATCTAGCCTTCAATATTTAAAAGAATTACCTTTACAACTTACAAAATGGCGAACCACACACATTTCAGGACAGTACAATACTTACATAAAGAACTGTGAACCATTTGTATCTTTCCCTCGGTTGGCCATCGAAAGGAGAAATTCTTTGTTGTGCTTTACAGCAAAGCTTTCATCTGAAAAAGTGTTTTGAGTTACTTTAAATGTATGTCATACGCTTAGATAAATGCTGTAATCTAAGTATACTCATCCTTATTAATGATTAAGAAACTCCTCATTTTCAGGCAGTTCTGTTGTTTTATTGTTTTTAATACAAAGGGATAGCCAGTTTAATAGCAATCCCAAACAACTTCTGTTTGTCAGACACACAGGTGAACTTGCCAAGCTGGTCTTCATGAAGGACTGTAGTGAGACGACAAGGGGTAACGGGTTCAAACTTAAACAGGGGAAGTTTAGATTGGATCTGAGGAAGAAATTCTTTATTGTAAGGGTGGTGAGGCACTGGAATGGGTTGCCCAGGGAAGTTGTGAAAGCTCCATCACTGGCGGTGTTCAAGGCCAGGCTGGACATAGCCTTGTGTGGCATGGTTTAGTGGGAGGTGTCCCTGCCCATAGCACAGGGGTTGGATGATCTTAAGGTCCTTTCCAACCCTAACTATTCTATGATTCTATGATAATTAAGAAAATAACTTTTACTTAAACAAATACTATTTCCGATAAGCAAATCATTGTAACAGTTCAGACTAAATTCTAATGAAGCTGTTATATGTAATCACTATCTGCAGGAAATTAACCTGTCTCTCTCCTTTCCCAAAACAGCATAAAGGCTGCTTTGACAGAGGAAGTTGACTCAATATTGTGTAGGCACAGATGGCAGGAGCAAGCATTAACAAAGAACAAAAAAACGCTACCTGTAAGGCTATGGTTTCACAACACACTGTGTCACTGGAAGCAAAAGGGACAGTCCTATTCTCTCCTCAGTCACCTATACAATTGCTATCTGGCATAGCACTGCATCAATCTAATCCTATAGTGAGTTGGGTAAGGGATCCACAAAAGAAAAAAAAACCCATGCTGTGGATGAGGTGACCAGACAGCTTGCAACTGCCAGACTGTAGACAGAGGTTTTGCTCCCTTTTCCATCTCTCTCAAACACACATTTCCTCAAACCCAGCTACTCATTTGTGTTGGTTCTGATGCTTGCCAAATCACTGAATTGTGGCCACTCACTAATATACAAATAAATGCTTCTTTTTCCTTTTTTTTTGCCTGCAATAGCCTTTGGGCATTTTAGCAAGTTGAACAAGCTGAAAGTTTGATCTGAATGAGAGTTAACACAAGGTAAGACCTCCTTCTTTTGGCAGCTGCAAACTGTTGATTCAACTCAAGGTCTGATATAAAACTGTAGCTTGGCCCTACTAAAATAGTGAATAATTCTTTTGCTTGTTTGCTGCAAGCTCAGACAAGAACCAATGTTAAAAGAAAAATGGCAGGGATGAGGGAGGAGCATAACCACTCCTGCTGGTGGCAGCTAGACACTACATGGGGCTCGGTCTAACAAAACTGCTCCACAAAGTGCAGAGATGCTTTGCTGTGTTCTGGACAAGCACACTGGAGTGTAGAAGAGTTACTTCTTCTGCAATACTGTCTGAAAAAGAATCAGGACTGTGAGGAAGCTGGCAGCCTCTATTACTAGTTCTTCCTGCGTTAAGGAAAGGAGGGCTTTATGCATACTTTAAAATAAACATTTCCAAGGTAACCTGATTCCATCATGCCTTTCTGCTTTCACTGGAAGAAAGGACAATCCCCAATTTTTATCTAGGTGCTTAAGACAAAAGCGTATATTTAAAAACAGTTAAAAAAAGGGGAATCTGGTAAAATGGGCAAATGCAAAAGAACTTGGGTTTAGTTTTTCTTTAATTAAAAGGTTCATGTCTTTAAAGTAAAATAAAATAACCTAAACTGGACCAAACAAAATCTTAAAAAAAAAAAAAAAATGGAGTTCAGGTTTATGGAACAGAGACTACAGGCTGTAAAGGTGACTGCTTGTAGTAACACCAAAATAGAGCAGACTGATAAAACTCACCTTCAAAAAAGCCACCATAGATGGATTCTCCTCCCCTCCCGTTTCCTTGAAGAAGAAAAAAAATTAGTTACAACTCTGAGTAGTGATTAAGAAAGTCAAATTATGTGGAAGGTGCTTCACCATACAAAATACTAATCCAACTGCATCCAGGTCACTGACATTATTCTCCAAGATATGCAAAGACGACCCAAGACACATCTTTGCAGTCCCAAAGCAAACCTGAAAACCAAGAAGGCATTCTCCCTGGTATTCTGCTAGTCTCCCCTTATTTTTTCTCTCCAGTTTCCCAAAAGCAGATATTTTACCCTCATATTTAAACCTTTCTATAGAGAGTACTTAACTACTGAGTAAAGAAATAGCTGAGCAAAAGTGTGTGCGTGTGTGTGCACATCTATAAGTTTATAGAGGTTTATTACTTAAGTTTTCATATAAAGGTTCTTATGAAGAAAAAAAGGGGAAATAGAGGCTGAATCACAGAATAATTAATATAAGTAAATGATGCAATATTCTATTACACAAGCATTAAAGTCTTCTTCAAAGATTCACATTATACCTTCACTGAAGTCACCTCCTTGGATCATAAAATCCTTCACAACCCTGTGAAACAGACAACTTTTGTAATGCAATGGCTTCTGGGTGGATTTTCCTGTACCCTTTTCACCTGAAGGAAAAGAGAAGGAACAAAACCCAAATTACTCTTGGTACCTGTAGAACTTCCACTACAAAAAAGTGCTACTTAAGCAAGCACTTAACCAAAATAACCTGAAAAATTAGCTTGTGAGGCAGACACATATCTGCAATACCAATAAGAAATTAGTATTTAAGAAAGCAGAGCCGAAACTACCTCCTGTCTCTACAATTATACCAGAAGAAATCCTTACTTAAGTTAGTATACAACTCTGGTCTCTTCCAAGCAGATGGACTAAACAGCTAGTTTAGGTTTAAGATAAATGACATTACTCAGAAGCATTAAAGAAACACTCAGATCTTCAGTTACAACATGGCATGTTTAAAGTACCATAAAAGCTCATAACAAAACCAAAGAGCCAGGTGGAAGAATAAGGAATCTTATTTCCCACCTTCACTCATGATTACAACTGTCATCCCCCTTCTTTATGTCACCTCTGGTATTCAAGACCTGCAAGCAAATTCTCTGCTTCAGTTCCTTTCTCTCCTACACTCAAATAGATAAGGTCTCTGCTGAAAATGGATGGCTCATGGTAGGCCCTGTGAATGGCGGAACCATCTCAAGGTGATAGTATGGTAATCAGTGGTGTATGTTGGAAGCAAAAGGATCTCTTCCTCTCAGTGCTGGCAAAGTGCTGGTTTGCTCTTATAGCTCTTGTTCTGTGCTATTAAAGCATCAGCTTTTGTGAAAGCAGCTGCCTCTGAACTTATCTGTAACAGACTGGTGCCTCCATATGGATCTGACCAGCTAGAAAAAAATCTTTTGATAGAAACTTCGACAAATGTGAAGCTGTTATCTGTTGACTACCTTGGCATATGTCTAACACAAATATGCCAGGAAAACACAGAGCTGTTGAAAAGTACATGCTGTCTTAAAACAAGGATCAAAACTGCCTGAAAAAAAATGCATGAGGAAAACAAATAAAATCAAAATTTGAATTAATCTGCTGATAATACCATAAACAACCAGCCCATGTATTTTCCTCACTATTCTAAAATATGCTAAAGCAGCAAAGTAGCTCAGCATGTGAATTTGATTTTGAATGTCAGCAACTAAGTATGAACTCAGGAATTTGCACCCAAAATGCTGTTGAAAGACTTCAAGTAAAAAATTTGAAGCTATAGCACCTTTATGCAATAAATCTGACTTTTGCGCAGATCAAGAATGCCATGATCAATGATAACATACGAGGAGCTATTAGGAAGAACCACTTTAAGGTTCAAATTTGTCAACAAATTTTGATAATCTGATTTTGTGCCAGTAAACTTCATGTCAGATCAGATAATACCTACATTCCCACAGATACGCATGATGCACTAACTAATGGTGTTCTAGCTAACTTGACATGAATGAAATTATTCACCCACATCAGATTCAGGTAATACTAGTACTGCTGAGAGTGATTTCAATACTAACAGCTACAGAACCTTGACCTGAAAAACAACAGAGCTGGAAGGAAAGGAAGCAGAAAATGCTAACTGCAAAAAGCATGTATGTTATTTGCATATTCACAGAATTATTCTTGCAATAATAAATTTAAGTCTTGCTAAACTGTGAGCATTTTCAACAAAAGCATGCAGTCCAGAGGACTAATTCTGTTTGGAAATGCTTTCAGGGTATAATCTTCTCAGTCTTATGCACAAAAAAATAATCTGAATCTTAGTAAGAGTGAGCATCACCAGTCTCCATCAACAAAGTAAGGGGGGAAAAATACAAATGAATAAAGCAAATACTGTCAAATACCTCAGAGGATCATAAGACTGAAAAGTAAGTCTGCATGGTTGACCTCTTACTGGCTACCTTTCAAGACTGGATGATGTTATATAATGTGAACAGTAATATCTATGCTAGTAACAGAAAATCAGCTTACTGTGTCTATGTTTAAAGTTGATTAGTATATAGTCCATGCAACATACTAAGCCAAAGCTGCAACTGCTTTGATTCTACATCAGATGTATTTGAGAAATCAGACAAACCTCTAGAGATACCAAGAACCAATGTTTTATGGACATATTTTGCATGTAAGAATGTGTCAGAAAAATATAACAGACATCAAGCTAGCTAACATGGTATTACATTACAAATTCCAAATAAATTTAAAATCTACAAACCTGTGCAAAGGCAGCGAAAATTTTCACATGTCTTTGGACACACATCTGAAAACAGTTCAAAGACCACTCTTCCAGCTACAAAAAAAAGACACATATTTTATGCAATTAACTGTTGTATTATTCTTATGTATCTTGTATGAACATCATGTTACTGAATGGATATTTTAATTTTCTTACCGGGTACATTGTTGATGGCTATGTCAAAAAAGCAACGAGGCCTCTGGACCTTTACTCCCATGGCTTCAAAAGTTTAAATACTGCAAACAAGAGAAATAGATTTAGTTCTTCCTTTTGCATAGTGGAACCGTGTAAAGTTTTCTACATTGCCTTACAAAGACGACAAAAACTGCAAAAAGCAAACCTTAAAAAAAAAAAGAGCAAACCTAAGTATTTTTAAAGGTTCAGAAAGCATTAAATATTCTAGGTTATTTCCATGTTTTGTAGACCCTAATGAGTTACTTGGGTTGTGTTTGCTGCTATAGTATTAAACTTGAGTGCTATAATTCAGATAAGGAAACATAAACCAGAAAGTTACTCTAAAATATGGGGATAATAAAGCTTGACACCTTGCTATCCAGACAGCATAGGTAATCACCTAAGTTGCCTACTACTGGAATTCTATATCCTAGATAAAATATACATTAGAAAGAAAAAAAAAAATGGAGGGGAATAATAAATAAATAAATAAATAAATAAAACCCCCACAAACAAAAACTGAACAACCCAATGGTTTTGAGATCAAACATCTTGTTCTAGTGCTCTCAAACAACTTTTTGCAATTGCCTGTTTTAAAAATACTAATTTGCAGTTTCTGTTAGGCTCAGTGTTAGTGGCTGAGGAGGCTGCCATCTTCATATGCCAACCCACCCCTCTGGGCAGGGTTACCAGCTTCAAGTCAGGCCTCTTCTCCTCAGATGTAAGTCAGCGGCTGCAGTCTGCAACCCAGTTCAGTTCATCTCAGTTACTATTAATTACCTGGGCCATGAACTACAGCTGCTCAAGGGAGAAGGTAAAACTTGACTACACGCACAAGAAGGTGAACAACCCAGGACAGTGAACATCAACTGCTGTAGGCAGGCAGCAATTGCACAAGTAGGCATACTTTAGAAATACCAAACTTTTGCCACAAACAGAATGGTCTAAGAGTGGAAAGTAACTTAAGATTGTTACAACTTGATAAATCACCAATATATTGTTAAGACTTAAGCATTCAATTTCTTAAGAACACATTTCCTGGATTCCTATCACTGCAATTATCAGGAGCTGCTCTAATTAGGAATGAAACCTTTCTACATTAAAAAATAAAAATACACTCTTCCAGCTACTGTTAAGAGAAACCATTTTGTCTTTTTATTGCTTCTTTTCCTCATCTGATTCATTGTTCCTGGAGGTATTTAAAGGATATGTAGACATGGTGCTTAGGGACACAGTTTAGCAGTGGACTTGACAATGTTAAGTTTATGGTTTGACTCAGTGATTTCTAAGGTCTTTTAACTGATTCTATGATTCTTTATCAAGAATTTTAATGCAGTATTCCCCTTTTCTTTGAGTATATCCCTTTGGGTTTATGTAACAAGCACTACTTTAATCCCATTTGTAGCTGTGACCTTCCAATATTATGCAAAATGACAGCATTTTTTTCCTTTTCTGAAGTCACATACTCTGAATTACTGCAGACAGGGAAAAAGTCTTCAATGACAGCAACAGGATCTGTAAGACTGGAGTATCTCTTCAGAAGTTTGAATATAATACATAAATTTCCAATTCTGATTATTTTTATTGCCAGAAAACACTACTGAAATCTAGCTGACATACTGCATACATCGCTCCAAAAGCTTCACTCATAGCTGTGCCATAGAACAGCCTCGGAAAATTCAATTGTCACCATCTGTCACTCTCAGCTTAGGAACAAGAGACTAAGAAACCAAAAGACAGCAGTGTAATCATGTTAGTATATATTCTCTCACTTGTGCTCAGTGCCACTCCTAACATTCTGCCAAGATTACAAAATGCAAAATCACAAGAACAATGCAGGACTGATTTAAGTTAAACACCACCCAGTAAACTAACTTTACACGATTTTTAGCATGAGGAGACTTTGCAAACACAGAGAATCCCACTAGATATCTTTTTAGCTAAGTAACTACATTAATCCATACAAACCAGAGACTTATCAAAAGCATCAGGCTCAGACTGCTCACTCCTCTCCCTGAATTACCTTTTCTCTTCTATTAGTATAATAAATGTTGTAGCCAGGCAGAGGAACAAATAGAGAAAACACCTGCAGCTGAGGACTGTCAGGCTAGCAGAAGGCTGATCAGCTCATCATGTCACTGCACAGACTCTAAGGCAGTTCCAGGAAGGTGGCAGCACGGGCAAGGAAAGAGATGAGAAAAGTGGGAGGGGACAAAGTGCCTACAGAACTGACAGCAGCCCAAAGGACAGCCACCAACTCATACCGTCAGCCGCAGAACACTGTACAGCTGCACAGATGGGCAGGGGGTATATTTTTCTATGAAACGTCTCAGAATAAATGCTACAATAAATAGTTTGGTGATAGAACCGAGTTAACCAAACTGAGACATCTAAGAACCAGTAAGTAGTACCACAACTGACTGATCAACTGTACCCAAACTTTAGACATTTAGCCACAGAGCCTGAGTGAGGAGGGATTTAACTCCCACTTTACATGCAATTTGCTTGAGAAATGTAGAGGTATGCCTTTAACATTTATATATAGCAATTTTTTGCCAAAATAAATGCAAAATATCTTTATATATCACACAATTTTTTATTTCAAGCATTGATAATGACTAAAGCCAAACTGCAAAATAAATGTTGGTATACTTATGTCAGTCAATTTTTAACTCAGTTTTGTGGAGAACGGGGTGAGAGAGAGAAGGAAGAAATAAAGAATTCTACCTGAATCTCTACTCTCACAACCTTTAGCTCAATTTGATGTTTTTCCACCTCTCCCTTGTCTCAAAACCATGAAACAAATCAAGTTTAGTCCATGTTCTAGATGTTACCTGCACTTTCCCTAAACTCTCCAATAAAATCCCCTAAGCACTGACTGCACGTGGTTCTAAATTACAGTTACGTTAAATGGTCAGTATGAACACCCTGACTGCTCAAATACCAGGCGAAGTAAATATACCTAACTCTTGAGCTGACATTGCCTAGTAAGCCAGGCTAAAATATCAGTGATATTTATCCTACCTACCTAAAAGTCAAATGAGCATTTCGCCGTCAATATACTTGAACAGCCTTTGCAAAGTTATTACTTCAGACAGACCTGAAGTGTTACAGAGGAAACTACAGAGCTATAAGTGATCCATAAAGTATTAATTTCTATTCTTGTAGCATCAACACCAAATACAATCTTCTACATGCTGATCATTTAATACTTATATCTATTAAAAGCAAATACATTGCATACAAATGTTGAATACAGACCCAAAAAAGAAAAACAATTTGAAAACACAAAAATAAGGTAGAAAATTACAAGCAAAGTTCAATAATACCACATGTCTAGTACCAATAAGACTTACATGACTTGTGAATTTATCTCATCAAATTTGTTTTCAATTAGAATGTGGATACTCTTAACCCACAATACTTTGCATTTTTTAATTGTGAACTTGATGGAATTTTACTAGTGAAGGGAACATTATTTTAAACTCAAACCAAAAGATGCTTGCTATACATACACACAAAAATGTGCTATGTAGGGCAAACCTGAGAAGTTGGCTCACTTCTTCCTTCCAAAACTCTGTAAGAAAGGACAATATATCAACCCAAGTACTATCCTGAAATATTTAAGCCATTCATCATGCACAACCACCTGCTGTTTGGAAAGCCTCTTTACTAGGTGGAAACTATGGGGGAAAAAAAAAAAAAACAACCAAAAAACCCACAACAACCCAAACCAGAAAAACAACCCTGAAACAACCAAAACACCAATTCAGTACAACTGAAGAAGCCTGTTGTTTTTATTTCTGAAACTGGAATTCCAGTTCAGCTTAGAGCATATTTGTGTTTATTGACAAATTCACCAATATTTAGTCTTTTCAGAACAGCTGCATCCATAGCAGGGGCATCACTAGCTGTGACCATGACAGTTTGCATCCCTTCACACCTCCATTAGCTTCATTACTTTGTTCAGATGCTTGCGGGATAAAACCGGCCAATTCACAGCCAGGCTGCAGACAGCTGCTCTCCTTCAAAATGAGCTGTACCAATGAAAAAAGATAACCATTCCAAACTGTTCACAGGCATCTCTCTGCCAGAGATCATCACTCAAATGTGTTGATATGCTTAAAAATACATCTCGGGATTTTTTTTTTTTCTAAGTCACCTGTGCTAGCAAGGATCTGGTAATAATACTGTTTAATATAAACTAGCTTCTTTTAATTGGAAGGAGCTAAAGAGCACAGATGCACACTAAGTGAACTATCAACATGTCATACTTCTCACGAGAGCTGATGGTAAGCAGCAATACAGTAGTATTTCCTAATTTTATGAGAGGAGGAAATAAATATTACTTGCAGCTATGCTGAACAGGCCATAGCACTACCTAGTTGTTTCAGTCCCTGCACAGGACAGAACAATTATGGAACAAAGATCTATTCAGCAGGAAAAAAAAATATAGTGTCCTATTCCTTCACGCCTTTGTCATCACCAGCTCCCCCTTATTTTTAATTCCTTCTTGACCTTGCCTTTGTATTTGCTTCCTTCTATCAACTTACAATTTGCTCCACTGGTCTTCATTCAACATCCAAACAAAATGAACAATAAAGAGCATAAATTCACATTCCTACCATTTTGGTTTAGGCCATCTACAAACGCAGGGAGACAAAACTACATTGACTTATATTGCAAAGACAGCCATCTGGAATCTTAAGAAGTATATTTTTAAAGCAAAACTGAGTCCAGAAAATGAGAACACACAAAGTGAATACTAAAAATATATCACATGCACTTAGGCTGTGGGGTTCCAGTCACCTGAAGCCAATATAAACATAGGCTGACACCAAAACGGAGGGCTCATACATCCATGGGTTTGGCTTTCATGCAAACAGCCACCTAGCTGCAGAAATCTACCGTTTCCTACCTCCTCCAAGAACAGATTTGGCAGTAATACACACCAGCTTACAGTGACAGTGGAGCAATAGAATAAAGACTAGAAATTAAGTTTTGATTGTGAAATGGGAGAAATGAAATTTTGTTCCTAGTTCCATTCCTATCTGGCAAGTTTCCAGACATGATAGAATGATACAATAAAAGGTGAACAACAAAAACCCAACCAGTCCAACCTTCAATCTCCATCATTTCCTCAGCATTTTCTCCAAACACTACCATCTTTTCCTCCATGATTCACTATCAGTACAATTGTTTGCAATTATTAACATGAATTTAGTCTTCTTGTACTATGTACGTAAGGAATGCACAGCCAATTGTATTTCAGTTGGGAGAATGTAACATTCAGCTGAGAAGGTAATAATATTCTCTCAAACTATTTAAACAGAAATGCAGGCTCCTACTAGATCATGCACATTGTTTTATTTTCTTAGGAAAGAGATACAATGAGAAAGATGTTCAAATATATAACCATACTCTTGTCAATTGCAAGCAGAAAGCTCTGTTGTCAAGAGTTAGTAATGATTTTTTTATTATCTGATTGATGCAGAAAGTCATTTTTCCTGTTAAGATTTGTGAACAACTAGAAGTGCTTTCTCCCACAAATAAATGCCTTAGTTGGTGTTCACTGCTACCCCAGAAACAGCAAAGAAATGTGCCCATTCCAATTCCAGTATTCATAACCAGAAAGTGGATTAACATAGGTCTGAAATCATTAATTTGTATTTTAAGATTTATAAAATGCTAACAAAAACCAAGTTTCAGCATTGCATAAAAAGAAAAAAAAAAATAAAAGGGTCCAATGCGATCTCCAAGCCATTTAACCAGTAGGATCTCCACACTAAATTTCAGAGTGGAAACCCCTCCTACCCCTGTTACTGAAGATGAGAGCAATGCAAGACCAACAGCAGGAGACTGACCAATATATGCCAACCATAACAAAATCCCCTTGTTCTATCATCTCCTATTCTCATGCTCACCTCTTTTCTCTACTACTTTAGTTATAAATCCCTTCCCTACCTTATCCCAGCCTCCTACCTAAACCTCACTCCATCAGAAGATGACTAAATTTGCTCCTTGGCACTCACTGACTCTGCTTCCAAATGGAAAATGGCTCCTAAATGGACATGGCATGGAGGATTGAACTGGTAGTGGAGACACCATGCTGCAGCAGAGTAAAATCCTCCATTGCAGTACATATTCTTCACTCCAAATTCCCTCATAATTCCCTGGATTTTCCTAGATCATAAGGGAAGGGGAGGAATAAATCTTTTGGTAACAGCTTGATGACTGCTAGCTAACTTAAAAAAATTAAAAATGTTTCTGTTTCACAGAAGAGGACTGGAAAAATGTAAAGTCTTACTAAGATATATAGAACCAAAGAGCACTATCAGAGGACTTGTGATGTTAGTATCCCTTGCATGCTCCCCTTCATGTCTAATTCATATATAGGAAACTATACTTTCTCCAAAAATCTTTATAAATAATCTCAAAAGCCAGTAAAACAAGCTCTGCAAGCTTAGATAAACCAAGCCTTCATAAATCATGTGTAGTTTCCATGTTCTTATCACAGTAGTACCTAAAAATAGAGTTCTGTTGGACCCCAGTGTATTAATTAATAGGAATAGTGAAACACAACGAGGGAAAAAGATTTTAAAAACATGTATTAAAAAACCCCACAATAAAACCCAACCCAGACTAAACCAATTTATCTCTGTCCAAAGAACAGCCTCTTCTGCAGGCAGTACAGAGCAGAAACATGAAAAAAAAAAAAAAACACAACTAAACACTCTCATAAGATACATCTTAGCAAACAGATTTAATGCATAAGAAACGGGGTCTCATGTTCCTCTTAAAACAGGTCTCAAGGTGGTTACTAAAATATAATTAACTAGCCAAACATTAGGCAACTACTTGCAAAGGTGACTTTATCATCACTATGGAAGTTACTTTTCTAATTCTGACTGCACTGTAAGGCAATGTTTACAACTACAGTAGATAATGTGCCCAGTTTCAATAAACTACTTTTTCTCCTATGCCTCTCTCCTTCAGAGCCTCCTCAATGACTCAAAGTACAATCATATACTATGGTTTGGTCGTGGCTGCACACTACATGAGCTTGAAACTCGTTATTGATAAAAATCTCTTTAAGTGCCTTAGGAAATCCTTAGAGGACAGCGGCAGAGGACTCCTGCCAGCCATGGTAGCTCCTGTAGGCTTCACTTCCCTAGGAGAGGCCTGCAGAGGACAGAACATGTGGCGCGCAGGCAGCCCGGTTACTTCGCCTTCTAGGGGAGGAGTGAGGACTCATTCAAACTCCGGAGCAGACACCGAGCAACACCCGAGGCCGACCGAGCCCTGGCAGCAGGCAGGCAGACCCGCACCGTGCCGACCGCAGCTTCCTGAGCTGCGGCGGCAATTCCCAGGCGCGCAGACCCTGCCACCTGGAGCAATTTTGGCCGGGCCCCGTGCTCCTCTTCACCCACCTCTCCTGCTCCCACCTGCCGCCCGCCCCGCTCGCAGCTCCTCATACCCCCATTTCCTCTCAAGGACCACCCTCATTTGGGATGCCCGGGGGCCACCAGCCGGGGCAAGCGCCGGTCGGCCCGGCCGCGGCCCGCCCGCC